>JAKMXC010000225.1:0-82365 GCA_025328345.1 Colletotrichum sp. SAR11_59
GGGGTTGGTTGGCAACCCGACAGACAGACCGGACAGAGAATTCAGAAGAAATATTCCTACTGCTTTGCTGGTAACTATTGCATATCCTGTGGGACGGTATCCAAACTCTGCTTTGGAGCGTAGAGCTTAAAATACCTACCTTCGGAACACATAGGTGCTCTCTCCTCTGCGTAGTTGGCTTATCATTGCCAACACGTCTTTCAGCTGCGGAAATATTATCCGCCGGCTGAAGACCGCGCAGCCAGTAGGCATGGGCACTGCTTCGCGTTAAAGCTCATCCATTGGACGGTGCCATGCTGGTGCCATTTCGTCTATTTTGTTGAAAACGCAGGAACATTTCTGTGTTTTCAGAGTCGTAGCTGAGTTCTGAGAACTAAAGCGTCGTGGTTGATGTGAAACTGATTAGCCACGTGGGAGGCCTCGCTGGCTCCGCCAACCGCCGAGTATGACAAACCTGCGAGTTATGTCCTCATTCTGAAGGTACCTGAACTCGTTCAACTTCAGCGAGGCCACATCAGGGTAATACGGGGATTCGCGGGCTATTAAGACCGTATTGCGATAACATCCTGCTTGCACTGGCTGACACTTGTGGCCGTTGAACATGTCATGTTTATGGCTCTCATGTTCCCTGTCTTTCCCCTTGCTCAAGCATTGGATGATGTTGGCAAGTAAACAATGAACCACTATTATTCGAGCCAGGGGCTTTTGGTCCGGGATGGAGTCTTTAATTATGCCAGAGTAAATACTGACTTTCAATCACAAGAGCTCTCACACAGCAATCAGCAGTTTAAAGCGGTGCCCGATGATTTTGGACGCCAAGAGATGCCGGCTCAACTGGCGAGTCTGGTCTTTTCAATCTCCTTTCATCTTTCCTTCAACCAATACTCCAACCTTGCTTGTCCTTCCTTGCACGTTCACCTCCCGAAGCCACAAAGCAGTTATGACGACCATGAGCGCCCGACGATGCCCCATGAACGAGATACTGGTCTGCAATCGCAGCAAAAATGGGTTAGTCATCTTGCACAGGCCCGAGGACCACGATGGCAGCGCAAGAGACCCGGAATTCTCAGGTTCCTCCTAGCGCTGCACCCAAACCAAGTCTAATTAAACAAGTCAATCAAATAGTCAATCAAATTAAAGCTATTCAGAGATTTGAACAGCTAAGTTATTATCGCTATTAACTTAGTTAACTTAAATAAGTTAGAGGTTAACTAGAAAAAGGAAAATCTAATCTCTAAGTTAATTAGGATTTTTAAAATATTTTTTAAAAAATATAAAAAAAACCTACTTAGATATTTTAGTACTTAGCTTTATTTTAATTACTTAAAGTTATAACTTTCTAAACTTTTATACTTAAAGTAGATAACTTAAGTTAGTTTTAAACTAATATCTCTATAATTACTTATATAGTAAACTTATTACTAACTTATTAAGTTTTATTATAATATATCTTAAAAAAAAAAGTAAGTAGTTATAGATATTAGTTTAGTAATACTTTTAAACTAATAAGTAATAGAGTAAAGTTAAGTACTTCTTAGTAGTAAAGCTAGTACTATTAAGAAGTACTAGAAGTACTAGAAATATATTTTTTACTATACTATTAGATTAATATATTTTTAGTTTCTTTACTAAAGTTTAAAAAAAGCTTATTTTTAACCTTTATACTAGCTTTTAAAAATAACCTTTTTTTAATATTATTATTAATACTACTATTATTACTACTACTAATTAATCTCTTAAAGTCTTATTTATCTATATACCTTTTTAACGTTTCTATTAATACTTTACTTACTTTTATAATACCTCTACTTAACGTTAACTAATATCTTAATTATTTTATTAGTATTACTCTATTACTAGTACTTTATAATATTACTACTTAACTATATACTACTTTAACTATTAGTAATATATTAAGTATTAACCTAAGTATAAAAGACTCTCTATAAGCTCTACTTTAAACTAAGTAGAAGAATAAGACCTTCTTTAATATTAAGTTAATCTTAAAGAAGAGGTTTTATAGCTATACCTCTTAGATTAAAAATAAAAGTTTCTTTATTTATAAACTTCTACTTAATAACTAACTTAATATATTATCTATAATACTTATTTATTTTTATATTAATACTTTATAAAGGTAATATATATTAAGTCTACTACTACTATAATAAAACTAGTAATATTAATAAGCTTTTTAATATTTCTACTATAACTACTACTATTAACTATTTTAAGATAATATATTACGTTAAGTAGAGAAGTTCTAAAATTAGAAGTAATTCTAATAATCTAAGCTTACTTCTAAAGTACTATTACTCTACTTTAATTACTATACTTAAGTTAAAAGTCTACTAAATTAAAGAGCTTATTATATACTACTTTATTAATATAAATAACCTATTTATAATATTTAGTAGCTAATATATTTAGTATATCCTCTATTTATTTAATTATAATATTAGTAACTAAGTTTATTAGTTTAGAGAGAGTATAAAGCTTTAATTTAATTACTTATATATATCTAAGATAGTATAAATTAAATAAAAGATATAAAATACTTTTAGCTAAATATATCTATTATTTAACCTATAGATTTCCCCTAATTAATATATAATTATTACTATTTTTAGTTACTTTATTAATAAATAAAGTAAGTAAATATAATATTTCTTAGTTTTCTATTATTAACCTAATACTTACTTAAGTATTAATATTACTTCTACTTTATATATAGTTATTAATAACTTTAGAATACTTAACTAAGTTAAACTTATAGTTTATAGTAATATTATAAATAATAATACTTATATTAAAGTACTTTACTTATCTATCTTACTATTATATAATAAAAAAAATACTATTTATTAATAGATTTAATACTATAGTTATATCTTTAATCTAATTAGTTAAGCTATTATCTATAGTATTAATTAAAATACTTTTAAAAACTAATCTAAGTATTTTATTAATACTAGTAACTTAGAAGTAGATATAGTATTCTAGAGGAATAAAGGATTTATTAGTAAACTCTATAATATTATTAAGTATATTAGATTATTACTTTAATATATAGAGAAGTTCTTAGAGTTTAGTAATAAAACTAATAATTAATCTAACATATTTATAATCTTTAAAGAGTTATCTTAAAAACTTAACTTAATACTAAATAATACTATAAAATAGAACTTAATATATATAATAATCTAAAAAGCTTTACTTAAATATAACTAAATTAATATTTTTATATATAATAATAAGTTTCTTTATAACTTAGTAAATTATTTTTTTAATAAAGATTACTTCTCTAATAAGAATTAGTATATCTTTATTAAGTTTAATAATATTCTTAAACTTCTCTATAGATAAACTAAGTAATATAAAAGCTAAAGTAAAAGTAATAAGTATAACTAACTCTAAGAGGTTTTTATAAGTATAAAGTACTTCTTAGATAAGTTAGAAAATTAATAGAAGTTATATAATATCCCTACTAATAAAGAGATTAATTAAATAGCTTTATAAAGTTAACTATTATAGTTAACCTAATATATAAAGTTATTATAGTAATCTTTATATTAATTAGTAATATCTTTATAAACCCTATTAATTAATAATATCCTTACTTATACCTATATTAAATATAATTCCTAAAGTTTTTAAAATAAAGTTAATTTTAACTTTAATATTTACTTATATATCTCTATTATTAATAGTTAGAAGGTATTTAATAAGTATTATACTAAGCTTAGAGAGTTACTTATCTATACTACTACTATAATTTTATACTTTAAGTAAGGTTTATAATAGCTTAAATAGTATTAAGATATATTAGAAATAAGCTCTTAGATTACTAATATTAAGTAAAGTCTTTATAAATATTAAGAATAATAGTATTATAAAGTAGCTCTTACTTTAATACCTCTAACGCTTTTAGAAGGTTCTTTTATATTAATTTTAATAATACTACGTTATAAAAACTCTAAATATAGCTAATAGTTAGCTAATAAAACTTAAAAAGCTATTAATAATAAAACCTCTAAACTAGATTAATACTATTATCTATTAATTACTTAACCTATTAATAACTTTATTAAGTAGTAGATTTTATATTATTAAACTTTCTTAATTTTTAGTAAACTTACTATTAATACTTTTACTATCTTAATAATAGTAATAAATTATAAAAAAGTATTTAGCTTTACTAAATTTATACTAACTTTATAGAAGTTATTAATAAAACTATCTCTACTTAAGAGGACTTAATACTTCTAGAACTAAGTTTAAAGTAACTAAGTTACTATTAGTAACTATATATATATAAAGTAAAGTTAATAAAGTTAATATAACTTTAAATTACTATATACTATATATCTAACCCCTAGAGATTTTATAATAGTATTACTAACTTCTTAATTAAGTAATTTTATATTAAATCTAGTAAGTTAAGTTTAAATCTATTAATTAGTTAAGTTCGTTATAATCTTTAAATTAAATAGTTAAGTTGAAGCCTCAGATTTAACTTGTTTGATTGGTATGCAGCGCTAGTTCCTCTGGAGAAGACGAAGGCCCCCATTCGGCAGATTCAGAAGCAACTTCTGAGCTCGTCTGCGGCCTACGGTGCCTTACAGAGATCTGCACGAGTCTGAAGCCACCCGACTTTGCCTCATGGTCTTCCCCTTTCTTCAATTTCGTCGACTCGAAACGTGCGCGTTGCTGCTTCTCACCAGCCTCAAAGGAAAACAGAAACGCCACCTGTTCACTCGACACTGAGGGGCGCATAGTCTCGGTGTCCATGTCGAGGACGCTTGCGCGGGGCTCCGATGGCGGCAGGAAGATAGCTGTAGTGGAGTTGAAGGCATACCCTCGAGCAGCAGATTGGGACTCGTCGCCGGCAGCTGCGATGATGGGATCCTTGGAATTGGTCCCATTGCGCAGCAATATTCCGGGTCGTGAACCAAGAGGGTTTTCTGCTGAAGCCTGGGGGTATCTCAATGATGAATAAGCGGTTATCGCGGAAGGCACCGCACAAGTAGAACGTCTTGATTCCCGTCATAATATCCGTTCATTATTGGGGCAAAGGGCACAGAGGTGCGCGTAGGCACTGCTTCTTGGTATGATGGCGGAGCCTGTACATCCTGAAGCAGAGAGTCTTAGGGATCCTGGCTATAGGCTGGGGGTTTTGGATGTCCCTCTTCCATCATTGGGGGCTGGCGCACTTGGATCAGTCTTTCAGATGATGGCCAATGCATACGCAATACCATTAAGTGATAGAGCGGACAAAGAGACGATGGATGACAGACAATTGTTTGGTTGTGTCTTGGTTGGCAGGTATGGCCTGCACTGGTCTTCCGCGATAAAAATCGAGCAATGGCCTGATACAGAAGACTGTCCGTCAATGGGTGCTGAGCAATCAGTCAGGAACCTGTTGCGGAAACCGCGCCAGCGAATCTTTCCAGCTCCTCGTGTCGGCGGTCAATCCCTTGACGTGTGGATTGAGTGGATCCTTGACTGGAAAGTGTGTTCCAACACGAGTCTTCCCGGCCACTCCTGCTAATATGGCCGTGAACCCCTCGACACGTGGATGGACTGGGAACCTGACTGGATTGCCATGCATTCCAACCGGGCAGATTGGCGTCAGAAGCCAGGCACCGCAAATCAATTGTTACAACTTGCAAATTAGTTAAAAGAAGATTGAAGACCTGGATAGCATCAACATGATGGGATTTCCGTGTCGGGCTCTCACGGCGGAAAATTGATTCAATATTGCATATGCAATGAATATCAAACTTTTGGCTAGTGCCACTTCTTACCAAGTATTGGGGTCAAAGCAGACATCATGCATATAGTACTGCCGCGATCTGCGACTGCGCGTCATTGTAAAGCCAACGGCCTCACTCAGACGAAGTCGGCCAATCTGCCATTGTGTAGCCACGTAAAATAGAGCAGTGGACAAGAGGCACCACGGAAGGGGGTGTTGATGACCAAAAGAATGCATTGTGACGGCTATGGTGAATTATGCTCAAGTCGCAGTATAAATCGATCATCTGGCCTTGCCTGGATGAGAAATCTATTGATCAATGCCGAATTCCTCAGCAGCGGGTTGTGATCGAAGGGGCCTATAAACGCAAAGCCATATGCGCGTCAGCCGGATGCCACAGCCAAATGCATTCTTCAGACAGAGAACTTGCAGATCTGTGTGACGGTTATTAGAGCTTCTTTCATTCGCGTAAAGTTTGATTTTGCTGCTTTTGTTTCAACCCGACCGTTTACCTTCAGGTTCTTGGTATACAGGTGATATAATGACCCAATAGCTATCTACAAGTGAGACTTCTCCTGTACTGTACAAAGAGTCAATTCTCACACATCAAGGTCTTATCTATCATGAGCAGCTTTTCTCTGAGCTTTGGTTCCCCCCCACCATGACCTTCTGACTATTCATTTACGCTTTCGTACGGCAGTTTATTGCCTGCGGGCATAAATTATTAATTGTCGTATAACTTTGTCGAAGACGCTTGCGAGAGCCACAATATTATTGGCTTCACAGAGAAACCTCTATGAAAAACCCATAGTACATATGAAGAAGCCGCTCGCTTTGTAGAGCCAGCTACCTTTCCCGCAATACCACAACCCTTCGTCGAGCTTCATCTCACCTCATCACTCTTAACACGGTCTTCCTAGAATTTTTCAGACCTTGGCCTCCCAGCTACCAAAATGCCAATTTGCAATTACCGAACGCCTGCTCATGTCCCCGAGCCAACCATGCCTGCTGTTCTAAGTGGTCGTGCCGTCAATGGCTCCGTGTTCAGCGATCTTCTCGGTCTCAAGGAGGTCCCTAAGCTTGAGGTCGAGAAGTTCGGTTCTTGTAACGTCCCTTCGTACGTCTTTGAGCCGTGCGACCGCCAGGAGGAGAGTCAGCAGAAAAAGGGCGTCGAGGTAATCACCTCCTTCCCCGCTAGCGGTGGTGAGTATTGCATCCCAACAGCAAGGTTCAAGCTCATGGCAGAGGAAACGACTAACTTGTGTCCAGTTGCCCGGTATGAAAACGTCCCTCCCGCTTGTCTGGACCTTTTTACCATTCTCGGAGGTTCTTGCAACGTCATCACCGTCCGCCCTACCTCCTGTGGCACGGGCTGCATTCAGTGGGCTGGCCTGTCTGATAAAGAGATGGCCCTATTCAAGGACCCAGAGTGCTGATCTTTCTGATGAGGAGATGGCTCTATTCAAGGCCTAACTACAGACCTTTTATTCTTGGCACTCGCTCACACCCTTTGTTCTCTCGAAAAAACAGGTCAGCGTTGAGACTTAGTTAAGCTTCCTCAATCAGATATGTTGAGGAAGTTTCGAGCGCACCCAGTAGGGGTTTTCACAGTAGGGGAAAAAGCAGTAAAGGCACCTCGGCCTCACTCAGATATAATAGTAGTATTACATGAGTTTTGACTAGAAAATCAAACCCAGATTCGGCATATCAAGGATAACGTCGATCGAGTAAGCTCGATAGCATACTCAGCAAGAGAATTCACCGCAGGGTGAACTCGGTGACAACATTTAGCTAGCGCTCTATCAAGTGAGGATATTTTGAAATAAATACATAGTCTAGTTTGAAGGCTTAAAATACTGCTTGAATGAGGTGTAGCCACTGATTTGAGTAGGGGTCAAGGTCGATTGACAGGTCATATTCTCACGCAAGGTCGACGTTTAAATACAAGCATTCGCACTGTCATCAGAACATTAAAGAACCAAATCACAACTAGCATGAGTGCCAAGCATGCAGACCACACTTTGAACGCCTTCGAATCCAGTAGCTTGCCGAGTTGTATCGCCGCGTTTGTGTAAACTCCCTGTCATGTGAGCATTCATTAGTATAAACTCGCCATCTTTGCACACACTGGCTTCTTACCCAGGGAAACACCAATGCCCAAGCGGCCAACGTGTACGGCATCGGTCTCGGCCGTAAACCCTCAAACAACGCGTGCAAAACACCCAGGATCGCGAATAACCACCAAAACGTACCCAAACCCCAGGCTGCAAGTCCGGCGAAAATGCTGCTGTACCCGACGGGCGCCGCTGCGTCCGCAGTCAGGAACACGCCGCTCGCGTACGACGCGAAGCTTCCCGTCAGAACCGATCTACCCAGCATCTGCAGCGCGAAACTGGACTGTCCCCATGGACCGCAGAGTATCATGTCCTGGAACGCCTTCTTCTTCGGCGGCTGGTAGTTTCCCAGTAACCTCGCCCAGAAGAGCACGTCCAGAGCAAATGTCAGGGGCAGAGCCATGCCAATGAGCAAATACGATACTATGATGACGGGGACTTGCTGGTCGCTGGCGAGTGCGGCCGAGTTGCACATCGCCCCGCCAGCGGCGGCTGCCGTCAGCGCTGCGGTGAGCGGAAGCTGCGTCGCGGGAGAGAGGCGTGAGACACCTGAGGGATAGACCTTGACTGTGATGAACGGGAGGACGATGCTGATGGCTACGGCAAAACTAAAGGCGATCCACCACAGAACGTAGATGGTCCTGCTCCACCGCTCGCCCCAGGCTGGGACGAGAGCAAGGGAGACCATCTGGATGATGGACGTGAAGGCGATGGAGACGCTCGAGAGCCCCGCGAGCTCGGACTCGTCATGTTTGAGCGCTTGTACGACTTTTCGTGGGTACAAGACGATGCGGAGCAGGTAGATGCTGACCATGCACAGAAGAAGAACCATGGCCATCACTAACAAGACGTAGGATATGGTTGTTAGGCCGTTGAAGCGGTAGTCAAGCTGCTGCAAGACTGCGGCAAGGATAGCGGTTCCCTGCGGTATGAGGAACCATTGTGAGGTGAAATTGCGGATGCTTGTGCGAATGCATGATTTTTCATGATTTGGGCTGGGTGGAGGGAGACCTTGGGGCTTTGAAGCCATTGGCATGATTGCATTTCGGTGTAAAGTGACATGTAACTTGAACAATAGTATTTATCTGTTGTATCGTGAAGGTGACTGTTGAGTTCTTGTCACCAGCAAGAGCTTTACAAATGCGGTAATTGTTTTCTTGGCAACGATCCGGACCCTTGGGCTGAAGAGAGAAGAGACAACAGACCGGGGAAGCGGGGCGTGCTGATCTCATCGCTCCGGATCGCATCTCCGAGGAGATCCAAGATCTGTCGCCGGCCCGGATCGGCCCTGGGCCGCGTTGTAAGTTTAAACTGCCATGCCGCTATGTTTTGTCACTCGGACCTTTTCTTCTTCAAACAAACGGTTTCTTCTTTTAGTGCATTTTCTGTGAGTGGCTTTGTCAGGCTTAGTCGCATTGTCATGGCTGTCATGGCGTAATCATGACGTCCGAGAATCAAGAAGTCATAGATACAGGGGGGATTGGAGCTAGCACCATTCAAAAAGTCAGCTTTGCTATGCCGACGTACCCGTTGGGTTTCCAAAGAAAAGACGAGTGGAGATTTTCCGAGGAAGAGATCTCCAAGCTGGTCTCGTCAATCTGGTGTTTTTTGATTTCGGGTTGCCGCGGTTCGCGGTGGTGAGATACGACCAGCGCGGAGATGGGACTGCCAGCCATGCGACCGCTGCTACTAGCAGGGGGCAAATCGACTCGGATGGGCACACCAACACACCTCCTCCGCATGCCCGACGGGACACCCCTGTATCAGCGCCAGCTACAACTCCTCCGCGCCATCTTCCCGGAGCCGCAGACGATTTACATCTCTTTGGCGCCCGAGTCCGAGACGGACGAGTATCTGGATGGCTTACTCTCGGCTGAATCGGACGAGACCTCTGAAAATGGGGACTCGTTCAAGGAGCCGAGAGTGAAGATCTTGCGCGACGAACCGCCAGCGGAGAAGCCTCGATATGCGGCCGGACCGGCCGCCGGCCTCCTTTCGGCGTACCGCTACGACCCGTGGGCTAACTGGGTAGTGGTCACCTGCGAATACCCTCTCCTCCCGCCCGACGCCATCTATCATCTCATGTACAAGCGCGACTCTGTGCCAGTCACCTGCTACCAGTCGATGGATGGAAGTTGCGAGCCGTTGCTGGCGATTTGGGCGCCGGCAGCGATGTCGCGGCTGGCGGAGAGGGTAGCTCGGGGACACCCATGTCCCTCCGAGGCGGCGAGGGAGTTTGACGCCTTGATGCTGGAACCGCCAACTGGTAGCGAATGGTGGCTGACAGACGTCGATTCCATGGAGGAGTTGTTGACGAGCGTGCGGGAGATGAAGCTTGGGTCCCCTGAGCTTGTCGCCATCCAGGCGCCGACGGAGAAAGCGTAACATCGTTTTTTTGCATCAACCATGTGAATTGATGGTTACAGCGAGCATGTGGCGGCAGACAATATTTTCTGCATAGTTCCCTGTCTCTGTCTAGTCTTGTCCTCTACTTGGGCTTTATTTGATTTGAGAGTAGCCTCGCTCTCGAGTCTCCCGGCGTCATAGTCAGCATAATCTGGGCTGAATGTGTTTATTATCTGGACGGTTAAGTGTGCTAAGCACTGGTAGTAACCATCAGAAGCGGAACAACTCCTCTCATCCCTACGAAAGCTAGCTTGGCTGAAGTGGTACCGATATCTTCATGAGCGGGCAAGGCAGCATTCTTCTTGTACATAAGCTTACCTAGTAGTGAAGCGAAAGGATTTATTTACAAGACTTGGTGAAATTTTATGCCTAACTATGAAAATGAACGCGACACAATTAAAACACCAGACAGAGAGAGTTAGAAACTTGTGGTCAAGCACATTCTGCAGAGACGCGCCGGTTGAATGAACTCACCAACGGACGAGGCATGATCCGTGCAACTCGAGGAATTGAGACCCCAGTCGCCATTTCCATGCTTAATATACACAGATAAAGCGTGGGCTGATTCAAGAATAAGATAGGCTCACTGCCGTCACAAGTGCCACCCCGGCTCTAATGAAGGATTTGGTGGGGGTGGCGCAAGCCGCAGCCTGATTCTTGTTTCGGCAACCCGCCCGCAGCTCTCTCGGACAATGATCACAGCCTGATCATTCCAGCTTCATCAGTAGCTTCTGCTATATTCTTATTAAGCGAAGATTGTGGTAAGAGTCAAAGCGTTATGGAAAGAAATGAAAAGTTGACTTAGAAGAATGACGATAAGGTAGAGTGACCTTGCGGTTATGAGTCTACATGAGAGGCATATGTTGCCTGAAACGTGAAATTCGAAGTTCTTGGTGAGCCTCGAATCGGGCCTTTCACAAAATGCTTGAGGGGACATCAGGCTTCGGATACCCATCTTTCGCCCAGGACTAACATATAAGTTGGTGTGTATCGGCAGGCTGGCGGATAGCTGGTCTTGGCTGCATGAAATGCATCGTCCTGATTGCTCAACTTCGCCTGAATAAAGTGCCACCCAAGCCATAAGCAGAAAATACGAGTTGGGCTTCATGTTGCCAGCTGGCAGAGGTTATCGAGGCTGCGCGACAAGCTTAGATTATCCCTGGCTGTGGAATAGGCATCAGTATAATTAGGCAATATTATATATGTAGCCACGAGGGAAGTGCTGCAACTATCCCTGCTCATCAGACTTTCAGGATCGGTCTCCCCAAACTCCTATCTCTCTGCCACAATGGCTCACAATGACTGGCTCGGCAAAGGAAACGATGCCTATCACTTGATTTCTCCTATCACCCCAAAGTCAGACATTAGTACTGGCGAATTATCATCGGTCGCACCCCCCTCCGCCCCAAGAAGTCGATATTGGACGAGAACAATCATTGGCCTGCTTGTGCCCCTCAGCGTTACGGGTTACTACTACTGGATATGGCAGTACCTTCTGTCCCGACCGCAAGACGACGCAATCAAGTTTGGATCAGCAACCGAGATTTGGGTATATTATTCCTGATTCATTATCGGTGTTTTTGCCCTGGAATGGTCGAAGCATGGCCTCGTCGGAGTTGAGGTTGCAATGCTAGAGACGAAGACGTTTGGGGCGCGTCACCTGGTCGCACTCTTAAGCCACAGCGAGGGGACCTGGAGTGGACCAGGCGGCTGGTTCAAATGCATCACAAAAGCCTTCAAGAAGAATCAAAGCGGAGCAAAGACCAGCCTGGGAGATTCTCTGAAGACTTACAAACTCTGGTACATCCTCGCCTTCATCAGCCTGTCTTTGTACGTGGGAATGCCTCTGTCGGGTCTGACTATGGAGCTATCCGATGGATATGTTCGGTTGAAAGAGGCTCCGATGGTAGTTGGCCGAAACTCGACAAATTTTCACAAGAGATATGAAATACAGGGTGAAACCACCAAAGAGCCCGCGCCGCAGGCCCTGTGGCAAATGGGATCCCCTGCCACACTACCTGGTATCGGAATCATATTCACTCCAGACTATTTCAATCGTGAAGGCCACGACAATTTAGCCGAGACTCCAAATCATCTCCCAACAGACCAAAGGATTCCTGAGATGTTCATCGTACCGCAGGCGCTCGGGCCAATTTCTGGCAGGCCGTGGGGTCTTCGAGTCGGATACAACTGCTCAATCGTCGAGGATGTTTCTGAGTTTACTGTTCTGGGCCACTACACGGGTCGTTGGTGCCGTTCGTTTTGGCCATCACATGGGAACTCGACAAAACCCTGCGCCACGGCTCAAATGTTTGAACGCACCAACATATGGTCATACTCCGAGGTGGGGAGCAGGTTGGACGTGAAAGAAACACAGGCTTCCCAAGATACCATTGGCAACAAACAGGAGCCGCTCGTCTCAACTGACACCCAAGTCAACGTTCTTGAATGGGCTGTCTGGCAGGCACGAACCAATGCTTCAGTTGATGCTATAGTTGATGGTAAAGTTATCGAGATAGAAAATTTCAACAGTACCGTCGGCACCACCGTCCGGGGTATCGGTTCACCTTTCATGAAGGCTAGTAACGGGTCCTGGTTCATGAATACCACGTTCTTCGAACAGAGGAATTATACAAACGAAGTGGATATTACAACAAAGAAAAATGTAACGAAGGACACTTGGAACAAATTTGATCACCCCCGCGGCACCATCCAAGCTGCTGCTGCTATTGGAGTCCGCTGTACCGTAAGATCGGTGTTCGGCTCAGCAACGGTCGATGCAAGAACATCCAGCTTTTTTGATTTTCAAAACGAAGAACCGACTCCGTATGACGATCCAGAAGTAAATACGGAAGAGCCGGTGAGCCGACTAGGCACCATCGTGGAGGCTGTGGCAAGTGCGGCCAGTTTGGAGGACATTTTCAAGTCAATCAACGTTCGCGCCACGAAGTCTGAGTCCAACTCAGTTCTGGTTTCCAAATTTGTAACCTCGGAAGATCTGCAGAAGTCAGTCTACTTGGCATGGGGCCAAGAAGTTCTTAACCACATGTACGACAGCGTCTACGGTTTCGAAACCAGCTGGCCCTACGCAAACTTGACTTCGTCCAAGAAAGGCAAAGTCTTGACGAAAGGGGAGCTTCCACCGTTAGTGGCGGTGATTCCTTTTGGCATTTGGGCCGTTGGGTCTTGTGTACTCGGGATATTGTTTGGATTCAGACGCAGGTTGGCGGATTCGTTGAATGGATTCAGCTTCTTCCGTTTCGGAGTGTACTCTGCAGACAAACTAAAGACCGAGGGAATCCTGCGTGCTAAGGAAGCTGAAGACGTTGTGACGTTGTGGAATCTGCCAGGCACATTGGAGGAAAGACCAACAAGATACAGAAGCTGAAGCCTGGTCATTGTACCTAGTTTTGTGGTGGGTCAAAACCGGGCTTATGACAGGGTTGATGCCGGAGCTCGTCCGTCATTCGGGCGGACGAATTTGGTCCGGGAGTTGGTCTAGACATGGTGCATGATTGATTTTAGAAAAGTAGAAAAATATGAGGTTGGCTCGAAAATATTTGAGATAAAACCCTTGGGTATTTGAAGCATGAATTCAAGCGGTTCAAAGTATCTCTCCCAACGCACCGCGACTGACCCCCATTTCTCCATACCTACCTTACGGAGCCGTGTTCGGCACATTCGGCCAGCCCCGCATCGGTGCCGAGGACGAGTGGCCAATCCCGTCGCGTAAGCACCCGGAAGCGGGTCAACCGCAACATCCGACACTTTCGGACGGAACATGCGGCACCAAGCAGGCAGCAACATCTCTGGAGCAGGCTGCCATATTCAAGCAGATAGAAAAGAGACGACGCAGATCCAAACTTCTCAAGCGGCTGATATTAACCGTCCCAACTATCAGTCAACCAATCAAGTGTAAGTTCAGCCACTACCAGCCCCTGTGCTCAATGTGGGAAGCGAGTCTGACACCCTTCAGTGGCGTCGAGATGACTTCTCCGACCAACCAAGAAAGCTCCAGGCTGTTCGAACTACCGTGGGAAATCAGGGAACGCATATACGAGTACTACCTCTCATTCGACCATGACGACTTCGGGGACACCCTCCGGCCTCTGCATCTTTACATCGAGCAGGGAGGTTACTCAAAGCCAATCCCTCCACTGATGCTCACATCCAAGCGCGCTTACCGAGAGCTCCATCAGCGAGTCCATTCGGATGCCGTCATGAGGGTGCACACAGCGGGCTGGGGCGATCGGCGCATCGGCTTCGCCGTGCATGGGAAGCTCCGCTTTGAACGCCTGCGCCGGCTGTATGTGCTCGTCGCCATGGAGTACCCCAACTGGAATCGTTGGCTGGGCATGCTTGGCGAAGTTGCGCGGCGGGCAAAGAATTTGAGCGAGTTGGTTGTAGATTGGGAGCCGAGGCCGAGCGGCGGCAACACCAAGGTGTGGGAAGCGAAGCTCACAGAGAGGAAACACGACGAATTCTTCAAAATCATTTCAGATTTAAAGAATCTTCAAGTGGTCAAATTTCATGGAGATATGCCGGCAGGATGGAGAGATCGATTCGCGAGGGAAACCTCGGCCAGGTTGGTTTTGTATAAGTCAAAATGGTGGAAGGAACCGGGAATGGAATAGGGTTGGCCTCTGAATTAGCAAGCCCTGGTAGTATTTCCAAAGAGAATTTCAATATGAGATTTACTGATCGACGTTTGAAAGTCGAGTGTCTTAGTCGTCTTGTGGTGGTCATGAGTCTTTTGATCTACTTCACGTTCTACGGTAAGTTAGCTCTCGTTTCTTGAGTGTCCCCTCGCTGAACCAGACCTATAAGATTGTGTGCTGCTGCTGTTTGAATACCGGAAAGGAACGTCGTACCCAGGGATCTTTCTCGCATAGCGGGGTCAGCTTTCAGGAATGTATTGCTTTCTCCGCACATGCATATCTTACGTCAGTCTCCTAATCGGATCTAAGGCGTCTCATGATTGGACATGCCGTACCGTGCCTAAAGCCATCAAAGCCGCATGGCACTAGTGCTGATCGCCCGCTTCCTACCACGCTGATTTCGGGGTCTGAATTAGGCTGGCGGGATTACTTCATGAACTCTGAACCATCATAAATGCCGTGCCCGTCTCCTCCTCTTCGCCATACCTCCTACTTTCGCTCACCGTACCGAATTCCGAAGAAACCCCCCGAAAGCAATCACCCTGTCGTCGTATCATCCCTGAAAAGATGGCGACGAACCAAACACTCCTCGTCATCGGAGCTGGCCCACTGATCGGACGTTCAGTGGCCACTTTGTTCGCCTCAAAGCGCTACAGCAATGTTGCTCTCATCGCGAGACGCGGGGAGCAGCTGCAGATTGAGAAAAAGGCTGTAGAGGAAGCTGCCCCAAGCGCGACCGTCAAGACCTACACCGCGGATATCACCGACCCAGAGGCCTTCACCAAAGTGCTCGACCAAGCGGATGCGGATCTGGGCAAACCGTCGTGCGTCTTCTTCAACGCTGCCAGAGTACAGATGTCGGAGATGCTGGTTCATGACGTGAAGGAAATGGAATATGACTTCAAGGTAATCCCGGAATTCACGCCATATCGTAACTACGTGAGACGAGCGGCAGACTAACGTCCTCTCCAGATCAACGTCTCTGCATTGTACGCCGTGGCGCAGCGATACATCCCTCATCTCATTGAACTCGCCAAGTCCAGCCCAGAGTCGACGCCGGCATTGATCATCACTAGCTCTGTTCTCCCGTACAGCCCGCACCCTGCCTTCTTTGCGCTTTCTCTGGTGAAGGCCGCCCAGCGCAACTTGGCACAGACTCTCCGCATGTCTTATAAGTCTGAGGGAGTTCATATCGGACTGATCAATGTTGGAGGTCAAGTCTTCCCTGACCATGAGACCTGGAATCCGCCGAATATCGCCGAGAAAGCTTGGGAGTGGTTTTCTCAGATTAAGGAGAATCCGTCGTTTGAGGTCAAGATCTAAGGCAGAGCCAAATATCATGAAAGGTGAAAGAAACAACGGTCACATTAGTGTTCTGTCTTTGTAAATTCATATGTGCCCTACGATTATTGAAGTAATATGTCAGCTAAAAGTAGTTTTTGAACTACAGACTGGTTTGGACGTCAACTCTGCTGAATTTCAGTGTCTTCTCTCTTCCAGGCATCATGTTTTTGAGCTTTGTGATACCAAGAAGGCTCGCTTAACTTCTTCTTAGGTGAATACTCCTCAGACTTATGCTCTTTCCATCTCAACCTCCTGCATGAGATGCAAAGCCCCACACACTTCCTTCACCTGCCTTCCTCACCCACCTTCGCTCCTTCCTTTCACAGTTTGCTTCAGTTTCTCACCTGAGATTTCATCTCTGAGCTCGGGCCACAGCTTGGGCACAAGAGGCTTTTATTCCATTGTCAAAAAAACAAAAATAACTTCACTACCCACCAACCCAACCTCACAAGATCGTCTCAACAACAACGCTATCAAATCGCTTCTTCACGCGACTTTTGGCTTTTTGGGCCTGGCTTCTTGTCTTTTTGACGCTCTTTCGTTTCTTCATTCATTCTTTCAAGCAGTTCTTTTACGTTCACTTTGCGACGTCCTTGTCTCACGATTTGCTCCTTTCACAATGGCTTCCATCAGCCACAACCAAGCCGCAGGCACTGATCTCCATCTCGAGAAGGGTTACATGGCAATCACCGACGAGAAGATCAAGCTTCAGGGAGATGTCGCTTCTGGCGATTTAATCGTTATCGATGACCAGACTGCCTCTCTCTCCGGCAAGTGCTACCGCAGCATCAATCAGGTGATTGACCTCCCCAGACTTCAGTACGCCGTCATGGAGGGCCTTAAGTTTGGATGCAAGATTGCCCCTGTTGTCTTCGCCGTTTACGTCGTCGCCATGTTCGTCCTGGTTATGATGCCTCGTCTTGCTGATGCTCAGGGATCCCTTGGCCTGACTGGCGAGATCGCTGCTCGCCAGGAGTACTCCATCAACAACACCATGAACCTTGCCCACTGCATCCCCAAGCTTCAGCAGCGTGGAATTCTCGATCAGGCTGTCGCTCGCCGCATCGCCAAGTACAACGAGCACTCTGAGCTCATCCGCCGCAACGTCGACAACGTCCTCAACACCGACCATGAGATCACTGATGGCAGCATCACCATGGATTCGACTGATGCCGAGGTCTTTGCTACCCGCGATGACGGCTGCGTTCTGAGCATCGAAACCACCGAGGGCCCCTTCTGTGAGTGCCCCATCCTCAGGAATTCTAAGCGACCCTTGCTGACTTCATGATGACAGACGTTGAGGGAGAGTTTGTCCGCTGGGCCCTCTGGGACGACGAGTTTGGCATCCCCATGTACCTCGACCTCCAGATCATCGACACCGAGACCTGCGAGCCCGCTCCCGACGTCTGGGTTGAAGTCTGGCGTAAGCCCTCATCCCTTCCTGTCCATTCAGAAGTTGCACTCTAACATACCATCCAGACGCGAACGCCACCGGTGTCTACTCCGGCGTCGTCACCAACGCCAACGGCGCCGGCGACTCCGACCCCGACAACGCCTTCAAGACCTTCCACCGCGGCCTCCAGAAGACCAACGCCGACGGCGCCGTCTGGTTCGGCACCAACTTCCCGGGCCACTACGCCGGCCGCACCCCGCACGTCCACATCTTGACCCACGCCGCCGGAACCGAGGTCCTCGCCAACGACACCGTCCAGAACAACGTCGCCACCCACGCCGGCCAGATGTTCTTCGACCAGAAGCTCGTCGATAAGATGCGTAAGCACGAGCGCTACGGCAAGAACAAGCAGCACTTCATCGAGAACAAGGACGACGCCTACTTCCGCCAGGAGGCCGAGTTCACCGACCCTGTCATGAGCTACGTCCTGCTCGACCAGGAGGACAAGGACATCGTCGAGGGCATCATGGCTTGGAAGCTCGTCGGAGTGAACATGACCAACGTCCGCGAGCTGTATGTTGCTGACACTCTCCTTGGTCAGTAAGCGCGACGATGTTCTTGTGGGTAGATACGAAAGGCGTTGAACAGTGTGTCCGCAGAATTGACGTCTCATGAGCCGTAGAGGATTCGGTTTACTTGAGTAGCAGGGACGCAGGTTAGCTGAGAATTAGTGCTATTGCAATACAGATTAAGAAGCAGCTCTCAACACGTTCAAGATCCGTTCTATGTACATTGTCTCGGTGATGATTCTATACGTCTCATAACGCTGTGTCTATGAGAGGTCCATGGCACCGCTTGCTTGATCTATCTTCTTATTCTCATTAAACCCTAGTGCCTTCAAAAACCGTATCACATCGTCCGTACCAGCAGGCGAGTTGAACCAATGTCCTCCATCCTGATACTCTCTCCATTCCACCTGACTTCCAAACCCTCTCAGCGTGTCCCGCAGAACGCGACCATTCTTGATGAGTACCAAAGGATCGTCCACGCAATGCTCAAGTAACATCGGCGTGTTTCGCAGCAGCCGGTCATCTCCCGCGACGTCCTCTAGTCTCAAAATTGCACGGGTGTCGGCGAGGTTTCTCCCAGGGAACGGCATGCGGCAAGAAAATCCCAGGAATGCGCCCAACCTCTCTTGGCCCTCTGGTAACTTCAGGTTGAGGAGCGTATGCACACTCGTCGCGGCGCCCTGGCTGATGCCTGCAAGAATGATGCGGTCGTACCTTCCACCCACCAGCTCCGCCTCTCGGTTGATAATTTCTCGGATCTTGGGAACGCTGTCCCTAAGGCCCTCGGCCTGTAGCTCCTCCCGCTCAGAGAAGTCGGACACG
The DNA here is from genome assembly GCA_025328345.1 of Colletotrichum sp. SAR11_59. Lineage (NCBI taxonomy): Eukaryota > Fungi > Ascomycota > Sordariomycetes > Glomerellales > Glomerellaceae > Colletotrichum > Colletotrichum sp. SAR11_59. The sequence goes on from JAKMXC010000225.1 coordinate 19,062, forward strand.
TTCCAAATGTCGAACCACTGCGACACCTTGTCCCTCGGAAAGGCGACGGGCACGCTCAGCTCCGCTTGGGGGAAGACCCAGCGGACCGACGGGAACGCTTCCGCCAGAGTACGATTTTGGGAGTCTGTGAAGTATTGCAGAGATTGCGAAAAGGTTTGCGCGTTGTCGCCGCGACCGTGTAGGAAGATGATTGTGTGCGTGTGGGCCGTCGAAGGCGGGACGGTCACGGAAGACAGCGACATCTTGGTAGGTGATTCGAGAATTTGCGATGACATTTAGTAACGGGTCCGTTGATTTGCAGGCTTCCTGTAGAGTATGATGGTCTTTATTTGTGTGACTGATGCAGGTGCAGCCAGCTTGCCGGCAGTGTTGACTCCAGGCAGCCATACGTTGTTGCCTATTGAAGGTGGCGGTGTTACTCAGATTACCCCAAGTTATCTGTCTTATTACCAGCCATGCGCACTCACCCAAATGTCCTGCAGTCTCTGTGCACTGCTGCAATATTACGATACGAAAACAAAACTTCAGTGCCGAACATTGAGGCCCCATCGGGATAATCGATAGGAAGCGTAGTTAAGTGCGAAATCGACCGCAGCCATCTTTCCAATCGGCATTTTGTTGCCCGGAATATTGAATCGGCATCCCTCATATCTGCAACGAAAAATAATATTTGAGGAATCTTGGTATTTATTTGCAATTTCTTGTTACCCCCCTTTCTTCTGACCATTCATCGATCTCCCACTCTTGGGTCTTCTTAACACACACCTACCACCATCTGCCTTAGTACGCCGGCCGATTCATCCACTCTTTCAACATGCCCCTGATGCGGCTTTGTTGGTGGTTCGAACCGGTACTGCTCGAGCTCTCGCGGCGGCTGACAACGTTGGTCAGCTCGGATCCCCCGGACGGGGTCCTCGTCGCCATGGGTCTATTCTTGTAGCCTGCGAACGTTTGCATCAGTCTCGCGGTCTTTTCGCTCTTCAATAAGGAGCGTATTACATGTGGTATCATATCTCTTTGGGTCTTCAATAATAGCAAAGAACTTTGCCTTAGCCTTGTCACCGGGCGCCATGTTGAATGCAAATCCTCGGTTCTTGGTCTTTGAATGAGGTTGTAGTTCTTTCTTGATGTTAATCAATACGGTCTTTGAGCACTATGATGTAAAGAGGTGATGATTGAAACACAAATGCACCTGAAAGAGGGGTAGGTCGTTCTTATGTATCGTCCAGCCCAATACACCAGCAAGGACCTCGTGATTCCGCCGCTGCCATAACCCAGGGTAAGGTTTGCCTCCAACCATTCCTATTCGTTCGTCCCGTCCAGAGTGTTTCAACCATCTTCATTAGGATTCGGGGAAACGAAGTGACCATCTTTCAAAATGAGGGGTAGCCCGCCATCCTCACACCAACACGCCGATTTCACCGACTCACGTCGCAGCATGATTGAACCTTCTTTAGCAATACCGGACCTCCGGTTGGTTATCAAGTCTCCTGCTTATGCTATTTGGTAGGCATTGGCAGCTCGGCGTGAGATGGACAGAGTGTCGACGCGGAGCGAGCCGGTGGGTTTCGGACCGCGAGGGGTCGGACGCGGTGCTCCCCCTGGCACCATCTCCGGTCGGAGCTTCCTGGATTGTAAATCCGGACCGCGAAGTCTCCATTATTACTAAAATACCGCCGGACTTATGAGTTTGTCACCGTCAAAGTATAACTCAATATCTCTAGGCCATGAGGTTTGAATTTTGAACTATATGTTGTCGATGAGTGATGTCTGCCCTCCATAACTACCACTTGCCCAGTCCGATAGGGCCGGTGCAACTCCAGTGCTTACACGCCAACTTGTTGTTCTCAACCTCATCGACGATAGCAACGACCATGTCCTCGTTGTAGATACCGCCGTTCGCTGCCTCAACCGCAGGATCCTCGGGACTGTCCACATACACCTTGTACTCTCCCGTCCGCACTCCTGGACAAATAGGTCAGAAAACATCTATCAGAATTTCTCAAAACACCTACCTTTATCACGCAACAAACCAGGCGGCGACAAGAATGACCATGACTTCTCCTGGACACCATTCCACATGGTAAAGGCGATCCGGCTACCAGTGATTAACCCCAAGGTGTGCTTGTTTGTCAAAGCGCCCTTCACCCAAGCCCGCGCCCAATAGACGAAGGGGCTTAGAATCCAAGAGTAGACTTGATATTGGAACAAATCGTCAGACCCTGCCCAAAGCTGACCCCATGCGACTGAAGGGGCAGAACTTACATCTCGGCCGTTGAATGTGAGACCTGCTCCATTTCACAAGCGTGGCCACCAAGCTGATGAACCGGCTTCCGTGATCCAACCCACGCGCCGTCATGTAGTCGAGATGCTCGTCAGGCCAGTTCCACCTGCAATCCAGTGAGTAAAGCCGCTGTAAACAGGGAAGATGAGATTCCTTACCACCAACTAAACGCAAAGCCCTCCTGGTCGCTAAGCTGAAGGCGATTGGATACGTGAATCGAGCCCGCGCCACCTATCCAACGTTTCAGTACTGTTCAAATACTCTGAAGAAATGAAGTCAGTCTTACCAACGATGATGAATGGGCCTTCGTGCGTCGAAGCCAACAAAGCCGTCTTGATCCTGCCGTGTCCCTCAACAGCCTCCGAGTAGATATTCGATATGACCTTAAGACTCGGTCCGTAGCAAGAGACAATGGCGTCGAAACCAGACGAGAATATTTCAACCAGTTTCGAATGCTCTTTGTGGATGTCCACAGACACTGACGACCAAGTGCCCTTATCGGAGCTGGGCCATTGCTCGGGAGGACTTCGCGAGATGCCGACGACGGAGTGGCCTCGCGCCAAGAGCTCATCGACCACACAGCTTCCCGCCTGGCCTTTGGGACCGATGACGCCAACTTTTAACGTTCTGGACATTGTAAACTTCAATTAAGTTGACAGGTGGGGCTAGCGGGAGACTAAACGTCGATCAGAGAGTGAATGATTTGAGTTTGACTTGCTGCGAACTGCAGTGGTATTTAATCAAAAATCATTTAAATATAATTCTCTTAATTCCAAAGAAGGAAACTTCTTAATTCGACATCATTCATCGCGTCTGGGATCCAACACCTCAAAAAAAACGTCAGAGACACGGGATATCGGACACTCCAAAAGTCCGGACTGCCGCTGACAACTCCAGTTCCCACCACGTCGCACCAATACCGAGTAGATCAACCGCAAAGATATGACGAGATCGTTCCGTCGCCGATCTTTACGGGGCTCTTCCGAGACGCGCTGCGACGTTGGTTCATGTCATCTTCTGTACCCAGGCGGGAGTTCCCGTGAACCATGGGGTTCTGAGAAGCATGATTCGTCCTCTGTTCCCCTCGACGACAACACCGGGCTTTCATTTCACCTCGGCTGAGATTTCTCGCGAGGGTCTCGTGTTTCTCGTGTTAGTGGTTGCAGCTCTCATAAGAACAAGTTACATGATTTGTCGGGTCGGGGAATTATCATTGAGCAAAGACTCGAGCCAAGCTTCCGTTAGATGCTTCGCTCTGCGGCTGGCACCAGAAACGAAGCTGACATGCCCAGGCATATATGCCTTGATTAACCGGAGTGCTACGTGTCCCATTTCCCCTCCATCAGCTCTCTTCACTTCATCGTTCCCATCGATCCCCTGTCTTTGCCCCCCTTGCCTCAACCTGAATACTTTATCATCACTTGAGGCTTCTTCCTACACATACATACATCCTCTAGACGCCAGACGAGAGCTGTTATTGTTCTACTTTAGAGGGCGTTCTTCCAAGCATCTTCAGCCGCCGGGCCCTCCCGAGGCCTCGATGTGGTCAGACGGTTCACGCCAGGATCTGCATTTAAAAAGTCTGTCGCATTGTCTTGAGGCTCAATTACGAAACAGGGCTCTTTCTTTTCATTTCTCTTTTCCCATCCCCTTTTGTCTTCCAATCTCCACTCCAAGTCTCCATTTCATCACTCAATTTAATCATTTATAAATCATCCTAGGTGAATAATCACGACATGTATGTGGAATCCGACTCCCGCGAGAAACAAAACTACTCTCCTGATAAACCTGTGATATAAATATTCCGGGGTCTCTCTGCGTTTACAACTGCTACGAGAGCAACTAAAGAATGTCTGAAAGAGCTGACCCAAGATCAGCTGTGTACACAGCTGCATGACCCAGGATGCATACGTAGTAGCCAGCCAATCGCTTGATGTCACTCTTGTACATGGTATCAAGCGGAGCAATCCTCTCAAAGGAAACGAATCAACAGAGCAAGGCCCCGCGAGGTGGCTGAACAGCATAAGCAACTTCCTCAGCTGAAGAAAGCCTAGCCAATTAGGCACCAGGCCATGTTCTGCCGACGCAGGAGATCTGTCGAAGGAAAATGTATAAAATTAATGCCTTCGTCCCTATGTAACTCTGACAGATGAACCGAAGAAAATCCATGCAGGAGGCGTTTCCACACCCAAGAAGGCGATGTTACGAACATAATGGGTACTTGGTCGACTTTCACGCCTAGATCTTATGGTAACACATGCAAGCCCAACCAATCCATCATCCCCTTCCAAAGCCGAATGCTCAAAACAGAGGAAAGTCTTGATTCCCTCTTGCGTGCCTCCTATGTCGCCAAACACGCAGCATTCCGAGACGCACTACAAAAAGACAATATCTCACCACCCAAACCAGACGACGAGGAATTCCTCAACACAGAGCTGGGCCAGGGCAGGCTCCACGAACTCGTCGACAGGCTCTGGATCGCGGGAAAGCCCAGGCCGCCCAACGCGCTGCACTTCCAACGCGTCCTAGGCCGAGACATCACCGTCGTCGAAGCAATGGACCTCCACCTCGTCTGCTCCCACACGCAGTTCTACGCCAAGCCGATCCCGCCCTTCTCATTAGAGCCTACATTCTGGACTCGGCATCTATCTTGCAGAGACGGCTGCGATTGCTCCGACAACCCCTCGAACTCGTGCTCACGTCGGACGCTCTGGAAGCCTGCCCTGGGCTTCCTGTATTCCTACCGCGCTCTGATACGGCATGAAAGCGACTTCCGCCTCGCGCAGGACAACTACTTACTGCCAGGCCAGATCAAATGGACAGATTGGAAACGCTTCGTCGCAGAACTCAACACAAAACACACGGATGGTCAAATCCACAAGAGATTCATGTACGGCGAACTCCACCGCAGCCGACTGAACAAACTTCTATCTATACGGTCAAATTTCAAGAAGACACGTATGTCCCGCGGTGGTATCGACGTGGAGAGTTCTTCCGTGACAACTTTGCCTGGCTGGCGTCTGCCACGGTGTACATCGGGATTGTCTTGACGGCCATGCAGCGGGGTTGGCTTCCATAGCTCATCGTACGCGAGCAAGTGGAAGAAATACGGGAGCATATTGTACTTCGTAAGAGCAAAGCCATTCCATTAAGAAGGGGCCAGTCCTCTCGAATCCCGACAGCGGCATCTCCGTCAGGTGCCCACGTCACGGGTTGCCACGAGGAAAGCAAAAACGGCAAGAGGCTTGGTTCCATCCCTTCCCCATCCCTTCCCCATCCTTCCCCGTCCCTTCCCTCTGAACCGACCGACTGGTCTACCTCAGGCAGACTGCCTACCTACCTTGCAAGCCCACCCAAGCTCTATCAGAGCAAGTTCTAGCAGCAGTCGTCGGGGGGGGAACCCCTCACCGACGCGGCCGCGTAGTCAAACGGTCCACAACGACCACGGAACAAAAAGACAGGTCCATAGAGACCACGTATTCAAGTCAGGTCCACAAAGACCACGAAAACAAAAATTGTAAAAACCGTCGGTTTTTCGTAGGGTTCTAAAAAGAACCCGAGCTTTTTTGTGTTTTGTTCTTCTTTTTCTTTTGCAGCACACCCTTTGCTTCTCGTCCTGGTACTCCACGTTCTATTATCAAACATAAAGAGGAACGTCTTGTGGGCTGATATCTACACCTGTGGAAGGAAGGCGTGGACTGATGGAGTAGATTCCTAGAGACAGACTACTAGCAAGTGAGAGGGGTTACAGCACCAACATAGGGACCCCGCCACAGACTTTCGCTGAAGCACACACAAAATCAGTTGAGGCTGGTACTCATCATTCATGATGAACGCAGTGGAATTCACGCATGCTGACCCTGTACTTAGGGGAACAGCCATCTCCACATCATACACAGACGGACCAGGGAACGTAATAGCAGAAAGAGAGACCATTTTGTTGACCATGTACGACTGGTGGACAAGAGAAGGAGGAGTAGTTTCCTCCAGATGCAGAGCCAAAAGACAAAGATGCCTCAAAACGAACTTGCCGATTCTTGCCCCCCTTCCGTCCAGACTCCATATTAACCCATCGTTCCATGTGTCATGCCCCCAACTCCGTCGAGATAAGAAAAGTCATGGACCCAGGTTTTCCCAAATCAGATTAGGGGTATGATGCTTCTATGGCGCAGAAACCTCGAATTAACGCCCCTTCCGGTACCCCTTGTTGCTGTGCAAGTTCATTGTTGTCGTGATATAAAGAAAAGCAGAAAGGAAGCGTATGGTGTCTTTCACACTTTGCTTGCTTTTTCGTTCGTGCGCGGATGTTTGGCTTTCTATGGCAATGCGGCGACGCTACCAGCCAGCAGAGCATAGTTTGCCAGCTTCAGTGAGAGGACTCTCGAGCGCGGGTAGTCAGGGCTGATGATCATGCGGCCGTCCTTGTTAAACCCGACTTCGCCAAAAGATTCGCTCAACTGCTCAAACTTCGCATTTGGTCGCACTCGGTTCAACTCTGCTAGAATATTGTCGCTCCATACGCCTGAGCACCAGCCGTCGCGGAGGACAAAGTATGGGTTCAGTGGTGGAACAGGAGAGTCTAACAGCCAGTCAGTACAAAGCCAGTGCAGGGTGTTGGAGGTAATACATACCCAAGTCCACAAACCGAATCCGCAGGTAGTCGAGTGCCTTCAGAGTTGACATGGAGTGGATGCCTGCAAGGACAAGCATCTCAAATGCGTGGATAAAGTTCATATCTTGAATTCCACTTCCCGAGTCGTGGAACTGTGGCACCGGGCGACAGCAGTTTTTGACTGTCAGGTCAATCGTCTTGAGCCGGGTTGTTCTCGGGTCGGATCTGATGGCTGCCATATTGAAAAAGGCCTTGCACACACGGCCAGTGTATGCCAGGTGCTCAAGCGCCGGTGTCGCATCCGCCAGCCGAGTACAGAAGTGTACTTGGTTCGAGACCTTCATGTAGAACGGAGGGCACGTCAATTCCCGTCTATAGTCGCTCTCCAGGCACAAGTTGAGGTACGTCAAGTTTGTCGGCAGCTTGGGAAGAATACTGGCCATGCTTAGGTAGCTCTTGGACTTGGGCTTGCTGTAGGAGCCGTGCCACTCGTTCAGATTAGGGAGGGAACCCAAAATGGCTGCGAAATCGGAGTCGCTGCGCATGAGATTCCACTGGCCCTTGGTCACCAAGGTGCGCACCGATTCGAGGGTGGGAAGATGCCAGCCAGCCGGCCGCCTATGCCAGCTGTGCTGCACCTTCGGCGCCTTCTTTCTCTCACCACCCTCAATCGTCATTACGCAGACGTCAGGCAGAGCCTGGGAGACGAAAGAGAAGGCTTCCTCGAGGCTGCAGTTGTTGGCGGGAAGGGTGTAGGTCGCATTCGTCAATCCGTCCATGGTGACTGTTGGGAGGGCGAGGGTAGTGCTTAGCGCCAGCGGTCCGTACTTGGGCTGGAACACCGGGAACCAAATCTCAATGTGTTTCACGTAGCGACGAAGATGGTCGTGCTCGCTGAAGTAGATCATGGCCATCTCGAGGGATTCCACCGTCGCCTTAATCTTGATATGGCGATACAAGCGCTCTTGAATCAGGATTCTCCATACCGGGCTCACGAGGGCCAGTTCTGACAACTCCCTGCGCCGAGAGTGTCGCAGCGCGGTTCCCCAGCTCTTGGTGACGCTCGGCATGCCCACCGAACTCTTTGACGTTGTGGATACGCGGTATCCGAATAAATGATCAAGAATGCACTCGTGAATCTCGGCGGGAAGATCGTTCAGGTTCAGTGAGGGCGAGGCCTCCGGGGTCTCGAGAGAGTAGGGATGGGTGGTGATACCCGGGCCTCCGTAGGCCTCGGTGTCCTCAGCCATCGGGCAGCAGCAATCCGAGTTTCGTTGATCGGGGTGAAGGAAGGGAGTGCTGCTGGGGCGGGTCGGGGGCACGAAGTCATTGCTCTTGGCCTGTTCGAGGGGAGGACTGGAGGGTCCGGGAGATACGGGGTTGGAAGCGGTGTTGAGGATTGTTGTGATGATTGAGGCAGTCATGATCGAGGTCAACTCTTCTGTAGCGTTGGCGTTACCATTGTAGTCGTCTCGCGACGGTCGCCTGTCGATACCGGAGGGGTCTCGGTCTCGGGAGACGTTATTCGTGACGTCGGGGTGGTCGTCGTCGTTTGTGTGTAGGGACTGCTCGACGCAAACGGACATGGTCACCTGGATGGCTGAAGTGAGATCGAAAAGCTAAGTTTTTCGTGGTGAAGTCGGCGATTCCAGGGTCATGGCAGGATGGAATCGAAAGGTGTCGAATGTCGTCGGGGTTGGCGGGAATTGGTTGTCAGGCGGGAGGTAAAACTGGAAGGTGAAGGGAGATTGGCCTGGGCTGCTTTGACGATGGTGGGGGAAATGAAGTCCCAATAATTCAGAGACCCTTGATACCAAGACCGGGGGGGTCAACAATGCTGAGCAACTGTTTTGGTAGGCAGGCCGCCGTATTCGTCAGGGCAGGGCCAGGTCCAGGTGTAGGTAGCGGCCCAGCGATCCAGTCAGTTCGCTGAGAGTCTGGGACTGGGAGGGAGTGGTCCAGTCCAGTCTAGTCGTGGCGGTAGCGCTGCGCTGGGGTCGCTTCGCTTGACCAAGCCACTTTACGCGGTCGGTCGCGTGCGCAGCGGCAGAAAATGGTCAGCGAAAGGGAGGAGTTGTCGAGAGGACGCAGTTAAGAATGGGTGGTGTCGATCGATGATGGGTGGCCGAGCGAATGGCGGCAGTCGGGAAAAAAAACAGTGACAGACTGCAGACTGCTGTTGACAGTTGCGGACCGAGGGATTCCCAGAAGGTGGACGGTTCAGTTCAGGCGCAGTCGCAGATGCAGCCGCAGGGGGTCTTTGGGTGAAGAGGCGATTGAATAGAGCAGACCAAAGCAGAGACTGAGAGACCAAAAGACACCGAGACTCAATGCTGGCGTGTCGTGTGTGGATGAAACGGGCGCCGGACACTTGACAAAGTGTTTGGGCGGGCGGGAGCGCAAAAAGGCTGACTTGGTTGCTTTAGGTGAAGCAAGCAGGTCGCAAGGTCGCAGGGTCGCAAGCACGCAGGGCAACGCAGCGAGGCACAGGGCGGCGGTGCGGCGGGCGCGGGTGCGGGAGCGGCGTGTTGCGGTGCGGCAGGTGAGGAGTGGAGGGTCGACGGTCGCTGGCTGCACCGGTAGGCAATGCGACGCGAGGACGACGCAGGCAGGCGGTCAGTCGACGGGGGGTGGCGTGGTCGAGTTGGGGTTCCCGCAGTCGCAGTCGCAGTTGCAAAGAGTGGGTGGTGAAGGTGGTACCAAGGGATAAGGTAAGATAACACCGGCCAGGGTTGCGTCCAGAACGGGAGGACGGAGATTTGATGATGACGGTATGGTCTGGTTTTTGATTTCGGTGACGAGATGAAAGCCGGGAAGAGGCAAGAGTCGACCGAGAAGAGGGGGGCAACCAACAGTCGACAATGAAGAGAAGTGAATGAGAAGAAGAAGACGATGCTGAAAAAGAAAAAAAGAAACAAAAAGAAAAGGTAAACCGGTAAAATGGAGTCAAGCAGGAGAGATATGACGGAGCCGGAGAGGGGACAGACGGAACGGCAGTCGGTAACTTATTTTCGGGGGCTGCGTGGAGGGTTGCGGTTGGAAGGTGAGATGTTGGTGCAGTCAGTACCCAAGGTAAGGTAAGTAAGTGCCTTGTTAGGTGCCTTTGGGGAAGGGAAGGCACATGAGGGGAAAGACAGAAACACCACGCAAACCTGGAAAGAAGGTTACTTTTTGGCCAGGCAGGCGCGCCCAAATCGCGGACCTTTTTGATGGATGGAAGGCAAGAGCAACACTCGGAACAGAGCAAGAGCCACTGGGGGCAACTGCAGCAGCAATGGCAAGGCAATACAATAGCGATGCAGAGCACGGCAGGCAGGTGCAACCAACGGCAGGAACAGTAAGACCCACCCCCAAGTAACGAAATCCCCCCACAACGAAATGCGCGTCAAAACGCGACTTTTGCATGCTACACAACACGCCTCATCCCAGCTAGCCCTATTTTTCTCTACCACTACGACTGAAATAAATTCTTTTAAAAATACTATGATACTTTTTATGCCCTTATATACCCCTGAGGACCTTACTGCTGTAGTTATAGCAGTATGGGGCAGTTAGACCTTTGCGTACGCGTCGCGTTAGTAGGGTGTACTATATGCGACTATCTATCGCCATTTAAACAGCGCTACGTTAAGGTAGGAGGTAAAAGAAGCTTAGTAACACCTTACGACGCTATAGGAGGCGTCTTTAATAGCGTAGGTACTTATATAGGGCTCTCTTAGCTTCACCCTTAGCTACTGATACGTCTAAATCTTCGCTGAATATATCCTCTGCACTAGAGGTAACCTCTAGCCCCTTAGGAGGAAGTAGATAGAAGGTTTTCTAGCTTATAACCCTGCTATTAAGACTCTAAAGGCGTGAAAGATTAATGCTTAGCGTAGGGACGTTAGTATTAACAATATGAAGAAGTTCTTTGAGATCTTAGCCTTCTTAGCTGTAAAGGATATCCTAATAAGCTTCTAATAGAATATAGATGAGATAGGTATTATAGAGGGGGTTTAGAAGGATAATTTAGTATTAGGTTATTCTAGAAAGCCTTTAATCTTTATCTAAAGCTCTAATAAGCATACCTAGACGTCTATAGTTAAGTACGTCTCTATAGATAGTAAGTATCTTAAGCTACTTATTATCTTCAAAAGGAAGACTATCTAATAGTAATAGTTCCCTAATAAACTTAATAAATTTAATAGATAATACTTTATATTATCCTAGAATAACTAGATATTAAATTCTATAGGTATTAAGTAGCTAGAGAAGGTATTTATCCTATTAACTATAGAGGAGGCTAAGAGGCGCTATTCTAAGCGTCTACTTATTATAGATAGCTATAGAAGCTATATATCTAATAATTTTATATAGAAATACTTTATTAATAATATTTATTTAGCCTGCTTACTAGTATATTTATCTTACTTTACATAGTTACTTAATATAGTAGTGTTCTCGCCTCTAAAGAAGGTATATAGATATTACCTTAAGGAATAGAACTATACCCTTAATTCTATACTAATTAGGAAGTAAAACTTCCTATAATACTATTTATATATAAGAGTAGATGCTATATAATACTAGATAATATATACTAGCTTTAAAGTAATAAGTATATAGCTTATAAATATAGCTAAGCTGTTGATAAGTTAATTCTTCTATATACTAACTAAAATAGATATTCTATAAGCCTTAATATAGTATAAGAAGTATATAAACAATATATATACACCTAAAAGTAATATTATTAAAACACTAAAGTCTTCTATAGATTTATAGTAGTTTAAATAGCTCTTTAGTAGTAAGATGAGGTTAAGGTTTAAGGATGTTAACCCTATAATCTGCACACTCTTTATCAGTAAGATTAACATATATCTAAACCTCAATAATATAGCTATAGTAAGTAACTAGATAGTTATCAAGTCCTTTAAGGTTTAAGTCGAAAAATATAAGCTAAAACTACACGCTAAAGTTAAACTAAACCTAAACGAACGGTTCGTAATAGTAGAGGAGATTTGCATTAAGAAATAGGAGGTATAGAATCATCTAATTAAGTTAGAAGTAGTATTAATTAATAGCAAATCGTTAGATAATAATGATAGTGTAAAATCATATATTATGGTTGCGAAACTATAGAGGTATTCTATAATACGTTAAAATATAATTATTAGGTTGGGGTTCAGAATGCATCTAATTTCGTCATTTCGTTGTGGGGGGATTTCGTTACTTAGGGGTGGGTCTTACCGTTGCCATCATAAGGTACCTCCTGCCTCTCAACTGACGGGAAGTGGAAAATCAACATGCGCCCGGCAGTCAGGCAGGGCACCTCAGGCTGCACCAACCAACCAACCACTAACATCCGTCACAAAGGATGGGAACAACAATAACACTGGGCATCAACAGCACCACCACCACCAAACCATCATCAACAAGCAGGCCCGATGAGACGTGCACAGCCGTCTTCCGCGACGAGCTCCGAGAGTCAGAGTCAGCAAAAACATGATCAGTCCGTCCGCGCCGTCCAGCCCGAGCCGTGCGTGGTTGGCCGTTGCAGCGCTGCCTTAGCCTGCTGTAGTGGCCACACTCAGTGTGTCGTGTTAGTGAGGGCCGCCACCGGGGACTTGCTGAGAAGGTACCTCACCTCACGCAAGATCTTGCGCAGTACAGAGTACCTCACTGAGGTGGACGTCCACTTCAGCCACTGATGACGGCCCGGACCCTCGACACGGGCCAGTTCCAAGTCGATGCGTCCAGCGATGGTCCCAGCATGCGCAACCACCACCGGTCAACACCGTCGCTCATTTGCCGCCTACGGCGCCACTCCTGGCGGGACTCCACCTGACTTATCCTCCAGAGATACGTACCTTACCCACAGCGCTCCTTATCTCTGATACCGATAGCCTTATCGACCCCCATTTCGCAGTGTTGGCGGCGTCATTGTCTGCTTACCTCATCCGCCGTCTGCCAACCGTAGCGAGCCGAACGACGCCAATCTGCGGGAGTTCCGAAGAGGCAATAACCAACAACACAAACGCATGAGTTTAAGCCGCAAGTCATCCCACCTTGTCTGCTCGATGCATGAATCCAACCAACTTTTGCTCCATCACGTCACTCCCCTATTCTTTTTTTTCCTTCCCTATCCCGAATTTTCTTCCGAAGGGGTCCATTGTCACCCGCACCCGGCCGCCAATGAGGACTCGCATGTGGTTGTCCAACCTTGCGAATTCCCGGAAATTTGCCGGCAGAACACCAACAGCTAACCTGGAATGCCATCAACATGCCACATGCTTCTTCTTCAGCATGGCACAGGACAACGGCTGATCGACAAACAACCAGCCCTGCCTGCCCTACCTCAGCCCCAGCAGAGTTCGGAGCGAATGACAAAGGGATGACAACTCTTCCTTCGCCAACCAGAAATGACGAAACACACCCCAATTGAGTTGCCAAAATAGCCTTTGCCAACCTTCCACGCCCACGTTTCAACTTGTTCTACGGCAGGCATGGCAGCTGCTGCTGTCAACCTTCGCCCACTGTGGAACCGATCACGCGCCCTGCTTTAGTCAGCTGTAACGTGTCGCGAGAGTTCAAACTCTGACCCAATGTCATGACAGCGTTGCCATATGCGGAGCAAGAGCACCGGGCAACGTGCTGACCCGACGACGCCGTCCCTCCGGCGAAGGCATTCCGCGAGCGGGCGGAAGCGACTGCAGCAATGTTATTTTGCTCAAATTTGACATGATTCATCAAACTCACCAAAGCCGGTGGACGACATCTCGATTCGTCCAGAGCTACCGCCACTGAGAACGCTTCACTGGAATGCCAACGTCTCGGCAACGGATGCCAATTCCTTGGGGGGCAACGGGGAGGGCGGGCAACCCTCTTTATCAACGCATTCTCGGCGCCGATACTGCTCGGGTTGACTTGGCGGCAACGGCCAAGCTGTCGGAGTTAAGAACTGTCTGGCGCATTGCCAAGCGCAGAGTTCACGCTTTACTGAGTCGAATATCGTGAATCACGCCAGCTTGCATTTCCTCGCTTGATTGATCGACAACCAGCCGCTTGTTTCCAACTGAGTCGGACAGCGCGCGCGCGCATTCGTTATCGGGTCCCAATACTCTGGAACCTGCCCCGGTCAATAGCATTTGGACCGGTCTGGAAGGTTTATCATGGGATTGTCCCACTCAGCTGAAAAAGCAAGAGCCTCGCTTGAACAGTAACCCGCGACGTCAAGGACCTCATGACTCTGGAAGCGACCGAAATGGTGATCCCAAGCTTGACTTGCGACAGCATTCTGCCTTGACGTCGGCATGTCCGCAGACAGCGCATCCACATTAGCCTCGTCCAGAACTTGGCAAAGTAAGCCTTATACCTTGGTCAACCATTTGACGCATGTGAGGCTATTCGTTCGTTGCAGGATGTATGGCGCATCTCTTAGAAGGGGGGAGATATGCTGCCTTCCCAGCTGCCTCTCCACAACCGAATGATGTGATGAAACTAGATGACATACTCTCTCTCTTGCGTCGGTTGGGATACTGCGACTTCAGTCAAAGCCGTTACGTCGTAAATTTTAGACGTCCAGGACGTGGCGTCCGTCGGCTTCTATATACGTTTGGTCCGGTATCTCAACACAGACACGCCTTCTATAGGCATGGTGATATCGCGTCAAGCTGCAAAAATGTTAATACGTCTGAATGGGCCGATCAATACCTCATTCCCTAGGCTAATGACGGTCAGCTTTGAACGGTTTCCATTGTCATTCATGAGACTGTTCGTTTACCTGGGCCTCAACTGCGTGTTGACAGGCTCAACCCGCGAGCCAAAAGAGTATATCCGTTGGGCAAATAGTTTAGACGTGATCACGAAGTCATGAGATCGAGAAAAGCACCGCCATTCCATGGGACGTGTTGTTGCCGCACGCAAGTCAGATGTAGTATGCTGTGAATCCCTAATATCAAGACTATCATGTTTTTCGTTTGAGGTGAGGAACACATGTAGACCATCGTTGAGCGTGTGCCCTCATCAACACAACAGAAACCTCTACAAGACCTAGGGTAATTAGCTTATGATGAGAACGAGATGGTGGCATCCGAAAGTCAGGTCTATCGTGGGGAGTGCCCTAGAAAGCTATCCCTGATACGGCAACTCAGTGCTCAATGAAGACGTTGCAAAGACATGTTGCAAAGAGCTGCTAGCCCTCGTCAGCATCGTTCTCACCTACCACTTCACACGTCAAGGTATTGTGTTAGGCCCCTTCATAACCCAATCATTCGAAGCATCGGCGCCGAAGAACGAGGCTCCCCATCACATCCAAACTCGTCACTGCTATCGTCTCTATTCTCGTCTGTCGATGTCTGGTACGGATAATGGGAAGGGTGAGTGAGGAGAGACTGTGACTTTGAGCGTGGGTGTGTGAGAGAGGAAGAAAGGCAGACAGACGTCCGGTCGGATAAGATCAGGAGGAGTAAAGCTAGATAAGAACTAGCTAAGTAACGCAACGTAGCGTGAAGCAAGGTAAGGTCGGGGCAGATGATGAATGATGATTCTTTTTTGGCTGGCGCAGTCGCCTCAAGTCGGCTTTCCGAAAGACCAAGCCTGCTGCTTCCCCAGTACTTTCTCCATCACCTTCTTCTCGGATGATTTGCCCCGCCGAACTTCGACAGTCATGTCACCTCTTTGATCCAGCTCGCAACAGCAGTGCCCCTGGAGCAGGGACTTTCTGGGGATCGTAAGGCCTTGCCAGTGCTCAATATAACCGGTGTGATTTCCTGCAGATGATCAAGCACTTTCACACCGGTTCCATTGCAACATGCTTTTTGTGTGTTGGTGACTTCGAAGGGAGGTGGGTGGTACGAAGACTTTCTCATGACCATGTGGGAGACATTGCAATGGAGGTCGAGAAGCTCGTTTGCATCATCAAGGACCTCATCAAGACGGTTGCCGTGCTGGATACTTGGGCCAAAGGTCCCAGAGGTCGTGTTCTCATCAAGAAATACGCCAACGGGGTCTCGAACGGCTGACAGACGATGCACAACACGAAGACATAGGAGCCTGTGTATTCCACGTCAGCAAAAGGTTCCCAACGCATGTCTTGGGAGATGTGCACAAGACCGTAATGCCCTGACAAGACAGATAAGGAAGTGCAGTACTTTCGACGACAACGGGCAGAGTTTAGGGTCACCATTAGGTCAACGTCTCACGGGAAGAACCAGATTGTGCATGCGGTTTCGTTGTACTCATTTAGTCATATCGTCGAGCCCGTTTTTGGTGATGCTTAGGCGCAAACATTACCTGATGGTAGAAGTGATGTCTGAACGAAGACAACGTGCCCTCACTATCTTTGGACCGTACTTCCAAGCCGTACATCTCTCTGAGGCAGTAGCTCGTGCAGAAAGGGCCTTGAAACCTCTGGTCACAGTATAACACCACAGAGAGGAAGACGAGACGCCTCACTAGTGCTGAACATCAAAGCCATCCATACCACAGGACTGTGGCCATGTCCTCGCGAATCACCCACAAGCAGAATACTACCAAGCTCGGGAACTTGATCCTGCCGCCCAGAGGTGCCATCGACACCAAAACCAAACATTTCAAATCATCCAACATTGGCCATCCCGCAAGCCAAGGCAGGATCACCAAGGCGCCGAGACGTCACACCTGGGCAGCGCACATCTCGTTCTTCACCAGATCAGCAATAACGAGATCCATCCAGCCAACACACATCAAAAACAAATCTCGACGAAGATCATCTTGGCAAAATGGGCAAGCGAGACTATATGTAACCTCTAGGCAATGCTAAGCAAACAGTAAGCGAGCCTCAGAAGGTCTTTCCAAATATTGAAACAACAACAAGTCACAACAGCGGACGCGCCATCGCCAATCATCAGCGTATAATACCACCAAACCCGACAACCCGATATGATATCAAAGCGAACTCGAGGGATCGGCGCCTCGGATCTTGCCATCCGACAAGGCGGGCGGCGGGCCTTGGGGGGGTTTTGGCGCTGGCGTCGCACGCGGATACCTTAGAATAGCTCTGATATAACCCATCGCAGACCAAAACATAACCGGGGGCCCGTCGACGCACGGCGTTGGCCGAGGGGGGAGGAGCTCCAAGGATCAACAGAGGGACTGGGAAGCTCGCTCTTTGCTCTGCGTCTGTTCTTCCTCCGATCGGCGCCGCACTCTTCGTCCGCTCCCGCGATTTGTCACCGAAGACTGCTGTGACATTTCTCATGGGCAAGATGATGGACAAACAAGGTTACATGTCGGCAGAGGATACGACTTTCCCACTCTTTAACCAGACGACCCTCCGCTCCGAAACCTCGAGACCGCGCACCCAGGCGCAAATCAGACCACAAAACATGATCGACGGAAGATTCACCACTGCCAAAACATATGCTTGTTCGGTATGCGGGCGACACCAGCAAAAGACAACAAGCAAGGTAGAGTACGAAGTATGGTTGTTGGCTACCTACTCCAACTTTTTTGGCTCCAGTCTTTTGGAACAAGCTCAACCGGGAGGGGGGATGATTGTGGGGGGTTGCACCAAGGGGGAGTTTCTTCGGCCCAACACAGCTCACCTTTTGCGGCGTCAAACGTCGGAACTTCCGAGCTGTGTGTGGTCGATGCTGCTGGGGGCTTACTGCTCTTCACCACTCACACAAGCGCGGTGCGCAGACGCGCAATTCCTCGTGATTCAGAAATGCCGCCAAGACCTACCAACGGTTACCGAAAAGTGGGCGACGCGGTCGTCGAGGGATTCGCGCGGTTCAAGCCTGCCAGCAACAACAAAACAAGCATTTCTCCCGGGAAGAAGAGGTCTTGGCAATGTTCGAAGACGCGTGGGCTTTTCCCTCTTCTATACACTGCTAACGGCAGGCAAGCCGGGGGGCTTTCCAAAACATACAGGAGTTCGTTCGTGTTGGAGATGGATGACGAACGCAGGTGCTCCAATGTTCGAACCGGGAAGAGAAACTCGTCTGAAATCGAGGATTTGGCAGGTGTCTGACGACGGCCACGACGGCGGCGGCGGCAGCAGCGCTATCTTTGTTGCTGGCGTTGCGGATAGAGACGAGCGCTGGCACTCGCGCCGCGGAATGGTCACGGCTGCGTGGGTTCACCCTATCTGTGACAGGTACGGTCTCTTGTCACGAAAGAGTTCGGATCGTTGTGACGGACGTCCAGATTTCGAACCGCCAAACGGTGGTCTCCTACTCGTGAGTTTATTTTCCACTCCACGGTCGCCGGTGACGGTGAGGGGACGGGTTGGAGAGAGGCCGGGTTTGATGTTAAAGCTCCGGAGATGGAGAGACCGCATCGGCGGGCCGTTGAGAAGAACCTACTACCCCCGGGCCGGACTGGGAATGGAAGCCAATCTATCCTTTGCAACAGGAATGCGCGCGATCGTGCCGGGCGCCGATCAGATTGGAGATACGGGACTAGATGTGGAAGAATGCATTTCCGAGGCTGCAAGCCAAGGCGCGAGACAGCCGCATATCCTCGTGTAGTTCGTGTACGGATAGGCGTGGGTTCCAGACCGTGGAGTATTACACAAGAAACGCGAGATACCTACAGAGTAGATTGCCCTTTATTTCGGGTCCCCGGGATTACGATGTATTGGCATTGCGGCGGTACGAACGCTGGGCACTTGGGATATTGCGTACGTACCGTAGCCGATGTGCTCTTTACAGCAAAATGATTTATTGCTCGTAAGCGAGGGCGCGGCGATGTTTGCGTGCGTGCAGCGTCGCATCGCGGACGGGGGTGACGGTGCCCCTCCTTCATCTCTCCAGCGCAGCGGTGGACTGACGATACGTTAGGGCTGGTCGTCCATAACCACCGGGGCCAATGAATGGTTCGTCGAATGTCGGTTAGTCAGGTCTTCCGTATGCTCCGTATCCTTCGTAAATTGAAGTTCGTCGTCCCAGTTTCTGTACGGAGTACCGGTGGACTGTGGACTGTCTGTACGGTTTCCAGTGTGTCAGTCACCACTAGCATGCACCAGAATCCGAGTCACACAAACACGCAAAATGCCTGTATCCAAACTGCCAGCCATGCCCAATCTGGGATATCACACATAACCACAAACAATACGCAACCCAGCGGTGCAGATGGGATGGCGTGGGCGGCTCTCAGAGACTGGCGTCGTCACCTCGAACCGTTCGCTGCTCCGCCAGGGAACCGGCGCCTCCCAATGTCCAGTGCACTCACTCACCTGCTGCTGCATCAATGGACAATAAAGCACCATGAATGATCAATGACCCCCTGCTGGTGTCTAGCCCTGTCTCGCGGCCTGCACGACTTGTCAGGCCCGTCGATGTTTCATCCGTTGTCATGTCCAATCCGTCACAGCCAATCACCTGCAGCCAGACCCGCCGCGCCACGCCTGTTTCACCGTAGCCGATTGGGTGCTGGCGCCTCTTTCTTCTTTTCCTTCTCCCTCGTCAAGTCCTCTTCCCCCGGTCACTCAACCCCAGCACAGGAACCTGTCCAACTGTCGTCTGGTGCTGTGCTGCTTCACCATGGGCCTTGTATTCCAGTGGGGAACGTCGTCCCCCTTCAGCCGCGCTGAAAGGTGGACGAGGGGGGCAACCCAGGGAAAGACCAGCAACCGCCTTGCTCGACTTTGAACGGGGCCCATGGCATAAATCTTGGTCGCTATTAATCTATCCCCTTCATAGCGCTCCTCACCGCTGGAAATTCCGCGCCCCTCGACGCCTGGATGCTGGAGGCTCGGTCGTCTTCCATGAAAAAGAAGATGAACCAAGCCTTGCTCCGCCGCATGGTCGTTGCTTGTCCGGCTTTTGACAGCCCAGCCGGACGAATGACTATCCAGAGGCTGATATTGGGTGCAATAATTGCAGAGATTCTCATTGGCATCTCTATTGCCGGAGATTTCGTCCTCGTCAGCCCACCCGCGATATCTCCGGCCCTGTCTCCCTCCTCCGCCGCGCCTCCGCGAGGCCTCTTCAACGGAGCCGGTGGATCTTCCCAGGAGATTGAACTCCCGTAGCGATAGTGCAGATTGCGTCGTGGACGACGACAACAATGAGCTTACTTCACGTGGCGACTCTACGTCTTGCATCAAACATGGCCAGTCAACAAGTCATGGGCCCCCCTTACCCGAATAGGTCTGTCAATATAGCATTCCCCAAACAGCGCACTCGGCGATTCATTCTCACGATAGAAAGAGCATTATGAAGCGCGCCGTCGTAAGCACCTATTAAAAAAAGAAGCCAAAAAAGCATATCAAGCCCGTCCTTCGGGACGTCTGCGGTTCGTCCTCCCGCATCCCGAGAATGCCGCGTCCATGTCTCAAAACAGCCGCCGAACATCGCTGCAGCGGCCGAACAAAAAAAAAAAAAATACCCGCTGCCGTCTGCTGTGGTTTGGTTTTTAAGGGGATGAAGACGAGTGGGATGTCACTGCTGCGGCCACCGTTTTTGTGCAACAACAGCCGCAGTTTGCACAAATTCAGGTGTAGGGTAGGTCAGGTACCTCGAGGTACCTGGCATCAACCATGCCACGGTTCGCCAGAAAGAGAGATCGCTCCATTCCGAGATGGGGAGGCTCCGAGATTAGAGCAAAGCAAAAAAAAAAAAAAATCATTGAACGGAACGTGCGCGTTCGATTCCCACCTTCGTGCGACGTTAGCTCCGATGATTGGCAAGGGCCCATGTGCGCCGCCTGTTGTCCTTTTTAACGGAATGTATTCGTAGCCTGCGCGGTGTCTTTCGCCAGGCCAGGGACCATAGGTAGGCGATGCCTTGATACCGCCGCAGAGCAGTTCACCAGCAGAATTGACACAGCGAACTCGTCGGGGCCACTAAAAAGACACACTTCATTACGGCAACTCGATTAAGGTAACGAAAGTTTTCCGTTAAACCTCCGGCCCAGATTAAATTTCTCGCTCGCTCGCGCGCAACGGCCAACAGCATCAACAATAACGCAATCCCAACGGCGCACGTAGTCAATTAGAGTTGAAGCCGTTCTGCGGATCGTGCGTGTGTACTCTCTCTTTTTCCCGCTCACACTCACATTGAGCTTTCTGTCGTCCAAATTGCGGTGCTGTAATTTCGGAGCAAAGCAGACGATCATCTCCCGCGGCGCCGGCCCCTCAGCTTTAACTTTGTATTTTACCAATTCGTGCGAACGACTAGATTCTGCGTGCAGTGTATCACAAAAGTTAAATGGGCTAGTTCCCCGCCCGCGGCGACGATCATCTTGCGGCTCGTTAAATTGAACCTGTCCCAACGTCAGGCAAGTCTCTTTTGACAACTGCTTTAATTTATATAGCGACCGCCACGAACACGACGTCTGAGCCTCTTGGTCCCGGCCTCGGCGCATGAACGTTGAAAAATAGGGTACGGCGGAGTATTTATGGAATGGCCTACTGCTATGGGTTGCTGGCCGCCGTCCGCCGTTCGGGACCCCCGGTTGAACCTTGCACAAGCCCGGGGCTGAACGAGCAAGGTTCAGCCTTCTTTTCTTTCAGGAGCTGGATCGTTGAGATGCCGGTGTGCGATATATTGCAATCGCAGATATAGCATTTCTTCCGTCTTTTGGCCCTGCGGCGGTGGCATTAGAGCATGCTCGCAAAACCCAACGCACTTTTCGTTCCGTGGCGTTAGCTTCGCGAGATCAATGTATTGCAAACCGGATGCAGAGACCTGCGATGAACAGGTTCGCTTGACCCAGATGTTAGACTATGTGCCTAGGTCTGGGGAAGACAAGAGACAGGAGCCAGAGACAGGACGGTCTGGGCCTTGCCTTGCCTTGTCGCTGCACGCCAAAAACTACGGGACGGGATATGGCACAAGGGTGTCTTGGCAGCGTCGCCTTGCCGCAATTCTTTTTTTGGTCCCTGGGTTCTTTGCGACGAGAGATGATCGATTCCCACCGCGAATGCAACCCGCCTTTTTGGCATGTTGAAGAACACACAACTCACACACGCATGCCTTGAGGAATCTGACAGGAATGCTTTTTTGGAAGAGCTTATTGCGCAGGGGACTGCTTTCGGCCTCCTCCCCAGTCGGAGCACATTTACGGTTTATTGGATCTGGGGGGAACTACCTTGGGTACTTGGGTATTTGGGCTCTTGATGTCCTTTTGTGCCCACGGCCGCCGTACCGCCGTCGGCTTCCTACCCTTTGGCTATGGTCTATTCTCCGCATCGACCGCTTCGATCCTACCGACGAGGGGGTGCTTGGGGATTGTCGCGGGAGATTGACGGGCGGAGCGTCTGTGGTTTAACCTGTTTTGACGTTGACGTGACCCTCCTTCCTGCTGCTGCTGCTGCAGCACCCCCAAGCGTCGCCCCGGAGTTTAGGGTGCGAAAGGGGAGGGGAAGGGGGGACGGTGACAGAAGGGCAGGGTTCGGACGCGAGAAGGGGAGGTTCACGGGTTTCAACGGTTTCGAAAGAAGCTCCTCGAAGGTCGTATTGCTGAGGTTTGTACGTTCCGCTATGGGACGGATGCGGGCCCGAGAACACGAGCGGCCGAGGTGATGAGATGTTTTTTTCTCGCCCTTCAGTTTGGGTGATTGTGCGTGTTGCATGATGTGCCATGCAGACTTGCATTGAGGGAGCGATATTACACAGAGTCCTGGACGTGAAGACTAGACAACGCCATTGGATGCTTGGTGTTGCACTGAGTTGCTTTTTGATATCTCCCCTTTGAAATTGCGCGAGGCGGCTCAAGCACCGAGAAGGCCAGGCTGCGGCGACGGCGTGTGGCTTGCGCCGTTGGCTTGCACGCCGAGCCGCACGTTAGTCGGTTCATCGCCCACGAGCCAGGGGGGGCCGGACGTGCCTCGGAGGAAGCAGTCGAGGAGGTGAGGGGGAGGTCACTTTTTTAGAGTTGCTTACACAGCGGGATCGATCAGTCGGTCAGTGTGGTGTGAGTGACGTGAGGGCAAGAAGGAGCGGAGAGGCCGTGGGTATGGCGTCTCGGTGCCGGGCAAGGAACTCGTGGACCTCGCGGCGGGATGGGCGGGCACACATGGCGAGACCAGGGATGCCAAGAGAGGGACGACGGGATTCGGCAGACGGCAGTCAGTCAGTCCAGTACACGGGACCGCACGACGAGGGGGACGAGAGTAGGTAGGTATGCATGCATGCATCGTCATTACGGGTTGGACGGGATATGGGCTTTAGTGATATGTAGAGGACCGTCATGATGGAATGAAGAAAAGCTTCGTTGCCGGGATGGCGGAGTCCGTCTGGGCCAGTCGTCGACGGGACCGAGATGGGGGTGTGGAAGGTGTTGTTGATGACCGACGAAGGTGTGCACTGCATGGGGAAATCGGAGAGAAGAAATGGGACGCGGAGATGGGGATGGGGATGGGGAATGGATGACGGGTCGAGTGATGGCTGCAGATGCAAAGCGTATCTGCGAGATGGCTGCGAAGCGGTTGAGACACAACGTGTGGTCTTGGGATGTGTTGCTACTATGGTACTCATCGGAGGAGAGGGTTTTGCATGAGGCAGGAGGGGAAGGAAGGAGGAGACGCAAGCCCAGAGGAATAGCGCAGAGTCAAGACATATTGGTGATGCTGACGGAAACGAGCCAAGAGGTGGCATGTTGCGAGGTTGCGACTTGTGAGGGTATCGACGACGAATGCGATTCGCAAGCTCCAAGCCGAGCCAAGAGACAATACGCTTACGGTGTACATTTGCATAGTATTGGCGATGTCGGGTGTTGAGGGAGGCATACAGTAGGCATCGGCATGGGTGTACGTAAGGCTGGGTTTGACAGTTGCACAGTCTCGCAGTCAGTCAGTGTCATCAGTGTCAGCATCAGCATCAGCTCCGGTGCACCGCGCCTCCTGGGAGTCAGGTGCAGTTGTGGCAGGCAGTGTGCACCTCAGTCAGTCAGCAAGCCAAGTGAGCCGTAAGTCAGTGATTCAGTGTCTGACGGTTAAACTCCGTCGTCGTGTTGAGTGAGTGCACTCTCGGTGGGACACGCAGAGCGCCAGCGAAAGGGAAAGTAGCCAGAATGGAGGCGAGGTGGGCGTTACAGATTTATGGAAATGACAGGGTCGAAACAGGCCCCAGTGGGGAGGATCGACGACCAGCGTCTCCAGGCGTTGGGCTTGTTTGACTTGGCACGGCCACTCACAAGCGCGCTTGGCTGCCGCAGCGCCCAAATAGGGAACCGCTACGCTCGACGCCTTGCCGTCTCGGGACTAGCCTCCGTCAGATACGTACTTGCCCCTGCAGAAGGGCAGGCGCTACTGTCCGTAACGAGGAAGGGACCTTCCTGCCAGATTTTTCCAGGGGCAAAAGGGGAGGAGCGACAGCAGCAGCAACAGCAAGAGCAACGGACGCGACTGCAGCAGTCAGGAAGGACCTCACCTCAGATCAGGTCACCACCTCCTGCCTCAAGGAAGGTGGGAGGGAGCGAGGCAACCGTAAGAAACTGCAATGAGGGAAGGAACGGTTCAGGTCCAGACCCAGCCCAGGTTTGGGTAGGGCCATGTCCGGGTTTGAGACGGAAGCAACGCTGGATTCTGGAAAAAGAATGCCCCAAGGAAGGATCCCAAACAGCCAAAACAGAGAGAGACATTCCATTTCACAATCTGGCGTCCAGCGTCCACTGAAAAGACGACGACGCTGACGAACCCGGGCGGCGGGAACCAACCAGACGGGCCCATCCACAGCGACGGGCGTCTCGTTGCTGCACATCGAAACGGCGTCGTCGTCTCGCTGCTCCTGCTCCTGCTCCTGCTCTGCTCTGCTCTGCTCTGCTCTGCTCCCTCTCGGCGGCTGTGGCCAACGGCATCTGCAAACTGCTGCATGTTTGCTTCTGCCCTTTTTTCGTCCCTCTCTCTCTCTCTCAGACTTACGCGCGTGTGGCCGCGGCACTCATTTGCTGCAACCTGCGTGGTACAGGCCCAGGAGGCGGCGGTTTGCGACGGCATGTTTCTGCTCGATGCGCCTCTTTTCCTCCCCCAGGCTTGCTTGTTTCTGTTTCCTCTCAATTGAAGACTTCCGCCTTCAACACTGTGTGCGTGCTGCTGGTCCGAAGTATTGCAGACGTCTCGAAGGGTTCGCTATTTGCATTTCTCAGCTGTCAAGGATGACTGGACCAGACAACGGGTGGACAGTCACCGAGATCTCATCGTCAAATCCATCTCGTCAACACCAACCAGTCCCTCCATCCCATTCTTTTCGCCGCACGTCACCGACAGCGTGCCAGGGATGGTTGGCCTGCGTTGGTGTGTGTCCCCAGCACCACGACGCACTAAAAAAGCGTGCAGTGTGTGTGGCGCCCCGGCAATCAACGACCCTGGCACCCTGCCAATGGCCACCTCCTCGTGGTGGTTGATTTTGATTTTGATTTTGATTTTGATTTTGGCGCCCTGGGCCGGATTGGACTCGACTGGACCTGGCACGCACGCCGAGTCGCTCGCAGCCCGAAAATAATTCATGACGAAGGGTCGTCAGCAGCATTAGCAGGACCCCCATTTCAATACAGCAACCACCCATACCACCTTACCTAGATACCTCAGTTATGGATAATGGACCTCAGCATCTGCGACTAGGCGACATGTCGGTACCCCTTCACACCTCGACATGCACCTCACCAGCACCTCACATTTTAGCCTAGTGTCAGCGGCCTGCTCCCGACAGACACTACACCCTCCCGAGTAAAACAAGAGGCAACAAATCGGCGCTACAACAAGAAGGAAATAATGAGGGAAAATTGTGCAGGGACCCGCGAGGCCAGCCGAGGGGAGCTAAGACGCTCTGCTGCTCTGTTGATCTCACTTTGAGACTGCGCGTGCGTGGAAGGCTACTTGGCTAAGGCGCTTGGTACTTGGCTCTCTGGTGGTCTGGTGTCTGTTCCCTTCCCCGAGGGTAATCAATGGCTAGGGTGCAGAGTACTACGGCTGTGATTGCATGCTGTCACTGCCACTGCCTACCTCTGCCTCCTGCTTCTGCTATGGAAATCTATGCAACAGCCTGCCTGCCAAGTCTCGGATGCAGTCGACCCAAAGCCAAGCCCAAGCCATGACAAGCAGACACAGCAAGGCCGGTACGTGCTCTGTACCTCCCGCTGCATTTGCATCTCTTGTCTGGTCTGGTCTTTCTCTGCCTCTGGCTTTGGTCTGAGTGAGTGACTGAGTTCTCTTTCGCTCTCAGCCCAGTTGCAGCATTGTCTCTCCCCTCTCTTGTCTTTCTCGTCTCTTTCTCGGCTCTCACTCCTTGTCTTCTTGGAGGTCCATGGGTCCAAGGCCTTATTCACTTTGTGCAAAGAGCACTGTCCCCTCTTTCTCTCTCTCTCGTCTCTCTGCCTCTGCCTCGCCTCTGCTCTGTCCCTTGTCCCACTCACCCTCTTGCCTCTTGTATCCATACCTTAGTCCATCGTTCGTTGCTCCTAACCCTGGCCTGGCCTGTCCGTCTTCTTGCACGAGCACAAGCCCTCCCCCATCCACACTTCATCCACCCCTGCTCCCAAGGGCCCCAGTCCTCTGATTCCCACCCCGGGTCAGGTCCCAGTCCATGTCCACCCCTTCCCATTCCCATACAGGACAAGGCAAGGCAAGGCATGGCCCAGCTGCTCCAGCGCAGACCGCAGATGCAGGTACCTGATGTACCGCTTGCCCCCCCGGCTCGCTCCCGTCCCCTAGTCCTGTCGTCCACTTCGTCCCCCCTTCTTTTCCTCGTGGCCCGTCGTTATACTTAAGTTACTTCTCTCAACCTCCATCCAGACCCAGCTGTGCTTGGCCTTCCGTCTTTTATCTTCTTGCTCCGTCTCTCTCTCTTGTTGCTTCCATCTTCCTTCCCTCCAATCCTCTCTCCATTTTAGTATATCCATCAGTCAGCTCCCACGTCTCCCGTGCGGCCGGATAGCTATACCTCCTCTCTCCAACAACAACCGTCCACTTCTTCGCCTATTCTTTTATCATATTTGTTTTACTCCGGTTCGGGCTTTTTTGACTTGAGATCAAGAGCGTAACAAAGGCTTTGTGTCGTGACTGGTATCCGGATCCTTTCTTGCATCTTCTCTCAACATCGCACTCCTTCCGTCGCTCGACCACGACTCACTCACTCCCACGCACACCTCGACGACCTCTTTCCACCCGTCGACTTTTTTGCTCATAGACCAGCGGTCTCATATTTTCGCTTCTTCATAAACACACCAACCACGACGACGAGCTAGCTCTCTCCCGTACAAACCTTCCTTGCTTAAATATCAACAACCCGTATTTACATACACATCTCGCCCAACATGGTTCGCGCCGTTTCCACCTTCGTCGCGGCTCTGCTGCCCGCTCTCGGCCTCGCCGCCCCCTTCGGCCTCGGAGGCAGCTCCAGCTCTACCAACACATCCGGCTCCTTCATGGGTGTCCCCATCTCCAACCTCGACGCCCTGGACCTGATCCCCAACAAGTACATTGTCGTCTACAACAACACCTTCGACGACGATGCCATCGACATGAAGCAGCAGTCCTTCATCTCCTCCATCAAGAAGCGCAACATTGGAAAGCGCGCCCTCGACGGCCGCGAGCTGTCCACCTCCACTAAGAGCTTCAAGATGAACGGCTGGCGTGCCATGACGATGGAGGCCGACGACACCTTCATCATGTCCGTCATGAGCGCTGACGAGGTCGCCTACGTCGAGCAGGATGCCAAGGTCAAGCTGTCCGCCACCGTTTCCCAGACCAACGCCCCTCCCGGTCTTGTCCGTCTGTCTCACGCCACTGCTGGCGAGGCCGGCTACGTTTTCGATCAGACGGGTGGCCAGGGTATCACCGCCTACATTGTCGACACCGGTATCATGACCACTCACTCCGAGTTCGAGACCCGTGCCACCTTTGGCGCCAACTTCATCAACAGCGTCGTATGTACTCCCAGTCTACACTTGTTCCGCCTTGGAAACTGACACGATTTAGGACACTGACGAGAACGGTCACGGCTCCCACGTTGCTGGCACCATTGGCGGCCGCACCTTTGGTGTTGCCAAGAACGTTAACCTGATCGGTGTCAAGGTCCTCGACGGCGATGGTGCTGGCTCCAACTCTGGTGTCCTCGAGGGCATGCAGTTCGTTATCGACGACGTCCAGAAGAAGAACCTTACCGGCAAGGCTGTCATGAACATGTCCCTCGGTGGCTCCGCTTCCCAGGCTGTCAACCGCGCCATCCAGGCTCTCAACAACGCCGGTGTCGTCCCCGTCGTCGCTGCCGGTAACGAGAACCAGGACGCCGGTAACACCTCTCCCGCCTCCGCTCCTAACGCCATCACCGTCGGTGCCATTGACGCCCGCAACGACCGCAAGGCCTCCTTCTCCAACTTCGGCAAGTCTGTCGACGTCTTCGCCCCCGGTGTCAACATTCTGTCCGTCGGCATCACCTCCAACACTGCCACCAACACCCTCTCTGGTACCTCCATGGCCTCTCCCCACGTTGCTGGTCTCGCCGCCTACCTCATGGGTCTTGAGGGCCTGAACACCGTCAAGGCCGTCACCGACCGCATCCTCGCCCTCTCCGATGCCTCTGGCGCCACCGTCCAGCAGAACACTGCCGGCACGACCAACCGCATCGCCAACAACGGCCAGCTCTAAGCGAGCTATTTCATTGGTCCGATTGCCATTTCACGAGAGCTCGAAGCATGAAACCACACATGGCGTCTTTTCTTTAACCTCGATTTCCTTGGTTTAATATCAGCGACACTTGTGTACTTCATTTTTTTTTGGTTCGAGGAGGAGACGAAACGCAAAGAAGAGAGTAAAAATATTCACGGCATTTTATTAGAGGATACCCAGTCATAGCATGGCGCGCGGGCCTTTTCGACTGCAAAACCTGTCCCGTCTCTCGACCAGGGAGAGGGACAACTTGTATGTAAAAAGACACTTTTAAGCAAGAAGAGGTCATCACAGAAACACCATGCCGCATTTCAAGAAACTTTCCACAGACAAGACGCAAAGAAAAAGAACAAACCCTCGACGGGGCTGGCTTCCTCGTAACTTCACTGTCCTGGGTTTGTAACCTTTTCCCTCCTGTCTAGTCAACGATTTTCTTGAATCATTTTTCATTTATAAGCCAAAAACTTGTATTTACTTGCAACGGGGGAGAGATTGGGAAGACTTAGGTAATGACAGCAGACAGCTACAAGACGTTAACTTCACCTCTTGCCTATCCACCGAGTGACATGACTCTTTCTCCTTGATCACGATCTTCCAATGCACATATCACAATTTGCAAGCACGACGATCACCAAGCAACCCCACCCTTCTCACCGGACCGTTGGAACGAGATGAGACGGGAGGCGAAAGAACGTCACCCACGCGCGCACTCGGAGACGGAAAACCCAATCTGCGTGGATTCTTCAGATTCCTCGCATTTGCATCTTTACCGATACAATGCAAGGCCGGGGGTTGTATCGCGAACTTGGTCGATCTCGTTGACCATACACAGCCTTCCTCTCTTATTTCATCCCGAGTCTTGTTAGGTAGGATATGACGCCATGACGACACTACACTTACTCAACGCACGCACACTCTCGTCGGGGAGGTCCAGCGGTCAGAGCCAAAACAACACAAGGCAAGACTTCGCTCACTCTCACACGCGAAACAAGGTTTCACGGCACCTTCACGGCGGGATGGGATGAACTTAGCGCCGCTGCTGTCCTGGTGTGCCCTCGCACGCGGGGAGTTCTCCGGCCGAAGCAGCAGCAGCAGCCAGGCCACCATCACCGCATTCGGGTCTGTAGACGGCCCCAAGGTTTTCCACAAGTTGACTAGTCTCGTGAGTTGAGTGCTCGGAAGGTCGGCTGGGGCAGCTTTTTCGACAACAGAGATGGGACCAAAAAAGAAAGAAGTTGAGTTGAAAAAGCTAAAGTTGCTTAAAAATTGCCCGGGAGGGTAGTGTAAAGTCTCCCTCTTATGATGTAGCGAGCGCAACGAACGGACGGGGACGGGGCCGGGACTGGACTGGACTCCCCCAATAGAACGGAAGACAGGTTCCGAGGCCAGGCCTCCCTTCCTCGTCTCTCGCCCTTTCGCTGACTTGTTCCCGAAAGCTTCTTTCCACTGGGCTGAGAGGAAGACAGGCAGCAGAGTGCCCGTGTTGGAATGGATCAGCTGTGAGCGCGAGTCAAACCTCACCGTCTCGGTACCCCGAACCCGAAATAGGAAAGCTTCTGGGGTGGTTTTTCCTGTGACAATGATCTTCCTCCACGGGTAGTGCGTGAAAACCGAAGACGAGCACGACTTCTTCTCCATAATAATCAAGGCCATATTATAAGTTGGACAGTCCAAGGGAAAAGCGACAGAGAACCGAGAAAGGCCTCCCCTTCAACAAAACAACGCTGAAGCAGACCCCCGATATGGTCAGGGGCGACGGGGCCAGCGTTCGATGTTGCAAAGGTACGGAGAACCGAGTTCTTGGCGTCATGGGCTTCACGGGGCTTTCTGTAACGAACCACCTTCAGCTGGAACGGAGGCCGGGAAAAAGGCTGAGGAGGCAAAACCAGCTGAAGAAAGTTGAGCCCACACGTAGGTAAAGGTAGACACGGCTGGAACAGGGGATTTCCTGACTTTGCGCGTGTCTTATTTGTGATTGTGGTTTATTTCCTCCCCATTACGCGGGACATCGATGTGCTTTCACGGGGTATTTCGAGAATGACTCGGCTTCGAGACCTCAGCGAAGAAGCAAAATGGCAGGAGGCGAGACGCCTTCCAACAAAGAAGATCACAGCCTACCTTACCGTGAACACGATCCATCGCAGCAAATGCAGAAACGGTTAGCGGAAAAGAAAGCACCTCAATAACGGGTGTCAGCTGCGTCGCCGCACAGGCAACGGCCCCTCCCCAGCCGACGCATGAACGCCGAGAAGCCTTCCAAGAGCCGCATCCATCGTGCCTGCCTCCCCCAGGTTCTCCCCTCCTTCCCCTCCCTTTCGCTTCGCAGCCGCGGCGCGCGGGAAAGACGGGACGGTCAAAGGTACAGACTCTCGGTCCGGCCAACCCAGGGCTAAAGTCCGGGGGGGGGAGGGGGCCGGACGAGTGCGAGACAGCAACTCTTCATCCGATATGCAAAAAGAAAGAGCCAAGTGTCGCGAGGGCGGACACCGCGCGGATTATCTTAACTCGTCTTAGCTAAGCTCTGCCCTACGATATGGTCTTGAGTTCTTGTGACAAGAACATATTCGCAGGTTTGCCCCTGCTTGAAGGAATTTGGGATTTGGATTCATTTTCGGATTTGACCTTCCCTGACATCTGGGGAACCGAAGGAGATATAGATATGGGGGGCTTGTCATTCCTTCCCACATTGCTTTATATGCCTGCGTTGGTGGCAGTCTTGTCACCCGATGGGAGGACGCCCGTGGATCAGACGACGACGACGGTGACGACGATGGGCAGTCGCGACATTTAAGAATCCGAACTATCGGCGCCGAACATATGACAGAAGGGACATTTCAAGTATGTTTGCAAGCCGAAGCAAAAGAGCGCATCCCTGGAACAGTGGAAGACACGCCCGCCCCGTACTCGCCGCTGTGGACGAGGTCTTTGCCGGTGGGTTTGATATCAGCACTTCTTCGGCACAACCACAGTCATGACCACCAAGCGGTGGGACTGAATTGCAATTTGACATCCGTGCTTGGGTTCATTGGAAAGAAAGTCATCTCAATGGTGTGGGTTCAAAAGGCGACGAATAGCGGGCTTGGCGCACAAAAACCATCGTAGATGGTGTGTATTAGCAAGATTAGTATGGGCTCAATATCTCGTGACCGGAACCGGCAGAGCAACCGAAAAACTCCTCATCAATATGTACCGTCAACAAGTCAGATGAAGCGTAAGAACAACTTTTGTTCTCGTCTGTCTGGTGTTACAGCTCCTTGTGCTCCAGCGGCTTGGCCGCGTTGGGCTCCATGCCGGGCCAATAGACGCTGTCCGACTTCCAGAGCGTGTCGAAGCGCGCACCAAAGAACCACGCCGTTCCAATCTGAGTCGTGTCAGTTGCGGTGTCGAGGTTGAGGGTTGAGAAGAGGTTGGTGAAGGAAGAGAAAACAAGCGAGAAGAAATTTTTGGACTGACCATAAGAGCAGAGACAAAAAAGAGGGTCAGCAGGACCATGCCGCCCAATATGAAGGCTTCGCCTGGGTCCATGCCCGGCTCGCCCCGCTGTTTTTGTTTCGCCGCATCTCCGAGCTTCTTGGGGTCCTGTCTCGGGAACAATGAGTCGATGAATTGCTCAATCTGTGCATTGTGTTAGCAATTGACTTTTTTGACGCGAACAAAGGCGCGGGACAAAGCCGTCGCGTACCTTGGCGCACTGCACGCTGATCTGCACGTAGTTGGGGTCGCGCGGGTCGTTCTTCTTGTGTATCCGGCGGACGTATCTTCTGAAGACATCGCAGACTACCATCAGGTTTTGCGTTGACTCGGACATGAGCTGGCATGCGTCGCCCTTGGTGATCTTGATGTGGCTGTTGAAGATGGCGGGGTTGCGGAAGACGAGTTCGAGGGTGGCAATGGCCATGCTTTGGGGGATGGCGACGAAGTTGAAGACACTCTGATCGCGAATGCCGGCCATGTAGAAGATGCACTCCTCGGCGTGCTTGAGCGCGTTGAGGACCATCTCTGAGCTGCACTCGAGGGCTTGGCGCTGGTACTCGGGCTTGAACAGGTCCTCCCACTTGTCTACGTGCTTGCTCCAGATCTCCTTGGGCCACCACGCGCGCTTGTCGAGGTAGTCCTCGTGGATATCACGGATGATGTTTGTCTTTTGCAGGAACTGACCCATAGACTCGGTGAGCTCGGGACGCTCGAGGAGCTTCGGGTTGGCCAGGTCGCCCTCAACAAAGAGGCGGGTCAGACCGTCACCGACCAGACCGGCGACGTAGTGGCAGTACAGCTCATATTCCTTGATGGTGTTGGTACCGTTCGCGTTGAGCTCGGTGTCGAGGGCGTAGTCGGCCATGCCGTTGCCCATCTTGATTGTGATATCCTTAATGATCTCGTAGTAGGGCTTCTTGAGCTTCTTCAGCTCGACAATGATGTCGTCAAAGTGCAACAGAAGTTCGCGATCCTTCTCATTGGGGCCGTTGCCGGTGAACGTCCATCCGTCCGTCTCCATCAGGGTGTCAAACTTTCGCAGCAAAGGCTCCTTCTCCTTGATGTCGATCGTCATATCATCTTCGATGGTGTCGAGTCCGCGCAGGACGAGGTAGAATAGAGCAACTGGGACGAGCAGCTCGGGGTTGAGCTCCTGGATGACGGCGGAGAAGGAACGGCTGGTCTTGTTCAGGAATTCGAAGCATGATCTCAGTGTCGGGTCTTCCTTGGAGGGGTCGCGGCGGTGGACAGGCTCGTGCCAGACCTTCCTGGAAGCTAATTAGCATACGGATTGCAGAATGAGCGCATGACACGCGCGCATCGGTAAAAGGGAGGTAGACGGTACCATTGAATAATGGAGCGAAGCTGATTCGGGTGGAGGACATAGTAGAGGGCGCCCATGATGGCAAGCGGTCGTCGCGACGGACGGTGGGCAAAGGCAAGACTTGCAGAGGAGACGACACGGTGAGGTCAGTCAGAACGTGCGGCGACGGGCGATCAGGGCAAGCAAATGGCCGGGTCAGACTGTCGTCGCGGTGGTAGTGACGTAAAATCGAGAATCGCCAGTTGCTTCGTGGCCGCAAGTTCGCGCAGTGCAGACGGTTGCGGGTGTCGTTGCAGTCGCAGTTGCAATTTTCTCCAGGTACCGAGGGGTTGGATCAGATCAGTTCGCGAGGGACACGGACGCTTCTTATGCTCAGGGACGGGATTGCAAATTGCAGATTGCAGCAAGCGATCTGGGCAACCGGTGACGACGGGAACCGGAGATCAACAACACACGACGGGACTTGAGCGAAGCAGTCAGGTCGACGGGGAACTGGAATAGGAGGAAAGATTTCTCCGCTGTCATCAGCATGAGCCAATCCCATGCGCCGGGTAAGGTAGGCATGTAGGAACTGGGCAGCTCCTCCCCAAATTTGCCAAAATGCAACGATCTGCCAAGCTCCGGCGGTGGTGTGGTGCCCGTCCAGTGAGGTGCCCGCGCTGTGCCACTGACGGCGCTGTGGTTGCCCGCCTTTTCAGTTGACAGCTCACGCGGTGGTTGGCTGCTGTGGGCGGTGGACCGGCGCGGATGGGCGGCGAGCGGCGCCATGCTACAGTGACACACGGCGTACCTTGCCTGTGTGCGAGCCTGCCACGGGTCTAGCAGAGCAGTGGAAGCTCGCAGTCGAAGGCCCTATTGGGGAAGGCTCCAAAGGCTCCCAACTGCATCGCACTCGTAGCTCCCATTTGGCAGGCGACGGGACCAACTGGAGCACCGGTTCGGCTAAACCTAAGCGAGCCAATGAGACGGACGGCGCGGTGTGATTGGCCACCGAAGGGTGCTGACTGTCAGCGATGCAGGTCCCTTTTTTTCTTTCCCATCCAAGCGGGGCACGGATCACGACCCTGTTGGTACTGCCTGAGAAGGAAGGTATTGCCCATATTTCAGGGTCTTCCATCCGCGACTGCGGCGTTGAGTTGGTTCTCGCTTCCAAGTCTTCTTTTTCCTCTCTTTCTCCGTGGGCTGAGCTCGCATCAAGTGTCATTCGCACCTCGGGCGTCTTGGCGGCACCCAAGAGGCCGAGACTGATGGTCTATAAGTACCGGGCCTGCGTCTGCGTCCCTTCCTTCACCTGTTGACACGCCAGATGAGGTGTGGGTGGGGAGAGCAGTCGACTTATTTCACGCATGCAATTCACCTCCCAATAAACGCAGCAGCTCAGCCTCCCCCTCGCAACCCGACTATCCGAACCTTAGCACGCGTGCGCAATCGTCTGGTCCTTGGGATATTATCTCAAGTTTCCAGCCCATCGTCCACCACGCAGCTCGGCAGAGATCCTTGGCTTTTATACCAGCCGTGAGGCTCTGTTTCTCCACCATTCCTTGCGAATGGCATGACGCTGGAACAAGAACAGAGACAGAAACGGAGAGCTTCTTCTCCAAGTCTCAAGTCTCAACCGCCTTCCCCTCCACCGCCACCCGACTCAAGGGAGTGCGATGCGGTGTGCACCTCGTCGGCGCATGTCTCACTCGTTGCATCTCCAAGGGAGCATACTGAGCACATCTAGCCCCCTTCATCATAGGCCCACGTATCCGCGATACATGTCGTTGAGGCTCCCAACGACGGCGGTAGCAAGTAGCTACTTGTCTTTCAAGTCTCCCACTAACAATACTTTGTCGTCGCGTTGCTGTCTTCGGCTTCCGTGGCGCTGCTTACATATCCATAGCCTTGCCAAAGCTCCGCCGACTATTGACTGAAAATAGGCACGATAGGCCCGTCTGATAACACGCGCCCATCAACATGGAACGTAGCTCCTGGCAAGCTTCGTACTCGAGGTACGTAAGTTGCGCTACAGGGTCGCGCGGTGAAGGCGGTACCTCCACGCTTCCATTCCTCTGCCAGCACCAAACGTGTGCAAGCCCGCCCACGTCCAGAGTGTCAAGGACCAGTGCAGTTCCCGGAGGTGGGGGTGGGAACGACATTGAACGCCTGCTGTCCAGTGCCGGTGGCAGCTGCTTGCTGTGAACGGTCCAAATGGGACAATGGGACATGGAGTCTCGACCATGGGCTGAAATGCAGATACGACTCGTACCTGAACTGAAAGTTTCCGCCTTCTCTCCCTTGGGTCACACCTGCGCTGCCATGCTTACCCCAGATAAATAATCCCGTCTCACGCCTTCCCTTTTCTCTGCTGATTGCTATCTTGTCTTACAAATTACTCAATTTGTCCTTTTCCCATCCCCTTCCCATCCCACCCCACGACTCCATCCCTTGCCGGCGAACGACATATAAGACCGCCATCAGCTACATACCGCTGCTTGCCAACTTACACCATCCCAGCGAGCCGATACAAACCCAATTCGAAACTTTCCGTCCCCGACGAACGCACCCGATAACAACACTTTCATCAACATCATCACAATGGCCACCAACGGACACTCCGCGAACCGCTTCCTCATCTGGGGAGGTGAGGGTTGGGTTGCCAACCACCTCAAGGTCCTCCTCGAGAAGGACGGCAAGGAGGTCTACACCACCACTGTCCGCATGGAGAACCGCGAGGGCGTCATTGCCGAGCTGGAGAAGGTCAAGCCTACCCACGTCCTCAACTGCGCCGGCTGCACTGGTCGCCCCAACGTCGACTGGTGTGAGGACAACAAGGAGGCTACGATGCGATCCAACGTTATCGGCACCTTGAACCTCACCGACGCCTGCTTCCTCAAGGGCATTCACTGCACCGTCTTCGCCACCGGCTGCATCTACCAATACGACGATGCCCACCCCATTGGCGGCCCCGGCTACCTCGAGACCGACCCTGCCAACTTCAAGGGCAGCTTCTACTCCGACACCAAGGGCCACGTTGAGGAGGTAAGTCATCAACTCTCCGTGCTTGCGACGGCAAAGCTAACCCTATCACAGATCATGAAGCACTACAAGAACTGCCTCATCCTCCGTCTCCGCATGCCCGTCAGCGACGACCTGCACCCCCGTAACTTCGTTACCAAGATTGCCAAGTACGACCGCGTTGTCGATATCCCCAACAGCAACACCCTCCTCACCGACCTGCTGCCCGCCTCCATCCTCATGGCCGAGCACAAGGATACCGGCATCTACAACTTCACAAACCCCGGCGCCATCTCTCACAACGAGGTGCTTGCCCTGTTCAAGGAGATTGTCCGCCCCGACTACACATGGAAGAACTTCTCCCTCGAGGAGCAAGCCAAGGTCATCAAGGCCGGTCGCAGCAACTGCAAGCTCGACACCACCAAGCTGGAGAAGAAGCTCAAGGAGTACGGCTACACTGTGCCCGAGGTTCACGACGCCTACAGGGCGTGCTTCCAGCGCATGAAGGCCAACGGCGTTGTTTAAATGAAATAGATTTGGAATTGGCGTATCGGGAGCTGTTTGCTTTGGAAGGAATCATGAGGCGGAAAAAATGACATAGGAATGTGGACTTTGAAATGGGATGACAGTTCAAGCCAAAATGGGAGCAGCATAGCATGAATCCAAAGCAATCGGGCAAATAAATGTCAGCGCAGAGCTCCAGTGCAGAGTGAGAGTACATCGTGAGTCGGCATGGCCGGTGCAATGAGCAATGTGCCGGCATTGGCTGGTCCCACTGGTAGTGTATGCAATAGAAGCTGGCGGAAGCTATGCCGAAGATCTGGCATTGTTCTGGAAGCTGGATGACTAGCGGCGTTGAGCAGCCTTATTTGGGGGCGTCACGGCGTTGATCGTCGAATCTGTCGGGAGAACCCCATCGCGTCATCCACGTGCAGGTGGTGGCTTGCCGTTTATAGGTGCTGTATCACTCCGACAATGGAAGCTTGCTGCAATCGGTTGGTAGCAACAACAACCATGTTTGCACGGCAAGTTGGAACTCTACGGTCGCGATGCAGGACGGTCGCAACATGATCGTGATGCCGTGCAACGTCATCCCTGTCAGCAGGACCCTGTCCGCGTAATCTCCAAGGCCGCAGTGGACTTCGCCAGCAACAGTCGCCTGAAGTATGACTGGCGTCGCTGAGCAGTCAGCCCAACAGATGCCACCTCGCTGGGGAAGTGGCGGGCCGTCAGCGGGCTGGGCACCGGTGGACGTTGCCTCAGCCCACCAAGGCCTGGAGCACACCTCAGTTGGGACCTAGTGCGGTGCACCTCCAACGACGTAATTTGGCGGGGCACCACCGCAAAAACGAAAATCCACCCAAAATTCAGCCCAGCAGCGTTGCTGAGTTGCGGCTTCCCGTCCGGTCGGGTGCACCTGCTGTCACCGTCACCGATACTGGGCCAGTGTGTGTGTGCGTGCGTCGCCTAGTTTTCCTTGTGATTTTCTACGAGGATATTGCGTACCTGACCTACCTACCTCGCCAACCTTACCTCATCGCCAACCTACCTTGTCCACCGCTTGAATCATAATCGCTGGTATCCCTACCCGCCACCACCCCGCGATCTCTGATCTCTGCCGCGCCGACCGTATTTTTCTCTTTTTCTTCCCCTTTTCCCGGTGCGACTCTTCCATAGATCTCTCTCTAGCTGTCATCGCTATACCTTGATACCCCCCCTTCCAAACTTTACCCCTCCTAAAATTACCTCGACCATGGTCGTCGACACGGCCTACTACGACACGCTGGGCGTGAAGCCCGCCGCCACCGATATCGAAATCAAGAAGGCGTACAGGAAGCTAGCTATTGTTCACCATCCCGGTAAGCACCCTGTCACGAGCATCGCAGGTCTTTTCGTGGGCGCGCATCACTGACGCCAAGCAATAACAGACAAGAACCCCAACGACCCCACCGCCCACGAAAAGTTCCAAGAGATCGGAGAAGCATACCAAGTCCTGTCCGACAAGGACCTCAGAGCAGCCTACGACAAGTATGGAAAGGACCACGCCAAACCGCAGGAGGGCTTCGCCGACCCCGCCGAGTTCTTCACCTCCATCTTTGGCGGCGACGCCTTCGTCGACTGGATCGGCGAGATCAGCTTGATGAAGGATCTGACCGCAACGATGGATATCACGATGCAAGAGGGCGAGGAGGGAGCCGAGGGTGCTGAGGGCGCCGAGGGCGAGTTCCCCGGCACCGAGGAGGCCAAGAAGGAGAGTATGAAGGCTGCCGCCGACGGCGAGAAGAAGGACGCAGAGAAGCCCACCGCCAGCGGCACCGCTGCCGCACCGCCCCCTGCCGTCGTCGTCGAGGACGAGAAGGAAAAACTCAAGGCGCGCGACGCCGCCGAGGCCGCCGCCGCATCCTCCGGCACTACTACCGACGCTCCACCCCCTGCCTACCAGAGGGAACCCTCGCCCAGCCCCTCCGGCACCTCGGGCTCGAAACGCACACAGATTCCCCTCCGCCCCGCTCTTATGGATCGTCCGTCGGACGAGGTCGGCGGCGTCGAGACCGAGGAGTCGCTGCGCAAGAAGGAGAAGAAGAAGGGCCTGACTAAGGAACAGCGCGAGCAGCTCGCCGCCTACGACAAGGAGCGTGCGCGAGTCCGCCAGGAGCGTGTCGATACCCTCGCTCGCAAGCTCCTCGACCGC
Organism: Colletotrichum sp. SAR11_59; assembly: GCA_025328345.1. Taxonomy (NCBI): domain Eukaryota; kingdom Fungi; phylum Ascomycota; class Sordariomycetes; order Glomerellales; family Glomerellaceae; genus Colletotrichum; species Colletotrichum sp. SAR11_59. Next base: position 58,022 of record JAKMXC010000225.1, read on the forward strand.
CTAAGCGTATGGACTGAGACCGACAAGGGGCCCGACGTCACCAAGTCGTTCCAGGAGAAGACGCGCCTCGAGGTGGAGAACATGAAGATGGAGTCGTTCGGCCTTGATATCCTGCACGCCATCGGCCAGACCTATCTGGCCAAGGCCACCGCGTTGCTCCGGAGCCAGAAGTTCTTGGGCATCGGCGGCTTCTTCAGCCGCGTCAAGGACAAGGGCACTATCGTGAAGGAGACGTGGAACACCATTAGCAGTGCAATCGACGCTCAGCAGACCATCGAGGAGATGGCACGTATGGAGGAGAAGGGCGGCGCCGACTGGTCCGAGGAGGCCAAGGCCGAGTACGAGAGGCGGGTCACGGGCAAGATCCTGACGGCGGCGTGGCGCGGGAGCAAGTTTGAGATCCAGAGCGTGTTGCGCGAGGTGTGCGACTCCGTTCTCAACGACAAGAAGGTGCCGCTGGCCAAGCGCCTGGAGCGCGCCGAAGCCATGGTGCTGATCGCCGAGATTTTCTCCAAGGCACAGCGCACGCCCGAGGAGGAGGGCGACTACCTCGTGTTCGAGCAGCTCGTCGCCGAAGCGGCCGTCAAGAAGGAGAAGAAGAAGGGCAAGAAGCACGAGCACGCGGCGGCGGCAGACGTGGCGGAGGATGCGCCGAACGTTCCCAAGCCCGAGAAGGCGTAGGCGTGGTGTTTTTCTGTTGAGCTTTAGATAACCGATCCCCTCCGTGTTTTTAGCCTATTTTTATATTCAACGCTGACGAGCACCCGCTGCTGGGCGCTCTTTTTTCATGTACTGCTGTGTAATACTCTTCAATACCATACGGCCACTGCACACGGGTCTGTGATGTCTGAGATCCCCGAGATGTCGCCCTTGCGCTCCGTCACGGATTTCACTACCCAAGTGATGATGGATGCCGCTGAGTCTAAAATCGATCTCAGCCCTGTCACTTCAAGGCGCGTGGGCGGCATACGAGTTTAAGCGTGCTTCGCTTTCATGATCGTAGCATCTCTGTCCATGACCATGATGTTCGGGCTTCACATGGTAATGGGGCACTAGCTTGAATCTCCGGGTCCACGAGTCAAACCGACAACGAGAACGAGGGTCGTTGAGAGCCAGTCAAGGATAGATACTTCGAATGGGGTTCTGGCGAAGGAATCAGGGGTATGTGCTGCACCGTATCTAGTCTCTGCCTCTCAACACAGCACAGAAATCCTGCTTCATCCAGGAAACAGAAGGAGCCCCCTCCCCTCCGGCCCACGCCCCCCTTCCGCGGACGTAAATATTATCCGCCCGCGAGACGAATAACCTCAGTAGCCAACTTGAAAAGACGAGAAGAGGCAGGTGAACACGATGAGAAAAGACGGGCTAAAGAAACAGGACTGTGTAAAAACAGAGAACAGAAAAAGACACAAAAAAGCTCGGGTTCGATGTTGAACCCTACGAAAAACCGACGGTTTTTACAATGTCTTTTGGTCGATCTTGACCGTTCGGCCACGCTGTGTTGCGTGTGTCTGTGGGGGGTCCTTCCCCCCGACGACTGCTGCCAGAACTTGCTCTCATAGAGCTTGGTGACGGCTTTCATGGCAGCCGTAGCCAGATAGGTCCTCTCCCAGGGGCGGCTCGAGAGGGAAGGCACGGGCAAGGGACGTAGCTAAGGCTCTTGCCATTTCTGCTGTCTTCGCGGCAACTCGTAGTACCTCAAGGAGATGTCGTTGTCGCAAATTGTTAAGATACTTTATTTCCAAAGGGAAGGCTTTGCCTTCGCGAAGGACAAGATGCTCTCATGCTTCTTCTACTTGGTCACACGCGCCATGGATCAACGGAGACCAACCCTCAGTATACCCATCTCGCACTCGCGAGGGGTAAGATGCCCAAGGCTCAAGATACGATATCCTTCAAGATTGATGAATTCACGCCTAGGATTCCATTCCATGCAAGTACCGCACAGCGGTGGCGGCCGCATACACGGAACGCTCGTCCCAGAGTCTCAGATACGGAGCGAGTTGGGCTCGAGGTCAGCACAGGGTGCAACATGCCTACTACCGACAGACATCAATGCAACCACCGATGCAGTCATGCGGCTCAGCGGTTCAGCCCGCGTCCCAGGCTGCATAGTATCAGCTTGTCATTCGAATAGCTCGAGGGGACGTTGCGGTGGAAAAGAGGTGACGGCATGGAGCAGATCCCGACCATTCTTTGGCACATCAGCAGTGCTGGTGGTATGCGGTGAGTTGCAATTACGACAGTTGCATCAAAGGATTTGGCTACACGGATGACGGACCAGGGAAGTTAAATTGTGAATGTAACACCGTCTTATTTAGTTTATCTGCATGTCAGATTGCTGCCTTGCCTATTGGTGTTATTGGGGAACATAAGATGTTTTCTTAAGAAGACCTGGAAATGGCATGCGGCGGTGCTTATAAAAACAACAAGCCCAATGCTTGACTTGAGAAAACATTTCAATTTTTTGAATAATATGTATGTTATCGAGTCATCAACAATACAAAATCTTGATAACCCAAGTCCTGTGAAGGCTAGTTGACGAAGACACCCCCTAAAAATGCGCACCTCAATATTCATCACTACCGCCGCGGCCCTCTTGAGCGGCGTGGCCCAGGGATATCTCCAGACAATCGGCCTCCCGCAGACAATCAAGCCCGGCGATGTGTGGGAAGCGCCGGTCACGACGGCCATCATGCAGCCCAGGCAGGACCTCATGATCTGGGGCATCGGCGATACGTCTGCCGTCTACGCGGGAAGCATTGGTCGCGAATTCCACCGAACCAATCTGCGTCGTATGTAACTCTCCTGCCGTTGTTCTTGTTCTTGCCGAGGGTGGAGATGGATCATCAAATGCGCGTGCTGACCTTTGCCGACGTAGAAGAACTTTCCGGCGGGTACAATGACACGATCCCGAACATCTCGATCCCGGAGTCCCTGAACCTCGCGCCTGGAGAGTACGGTATCCAGGCCATGATCTTGGAGTGGATGGGTGCTGCGAATACTCCGTTGCTGGAGACTTGGTTCTGGAATGTGACGATTGGAGACGTGACGAGCGAGGAACGGGTGTGGCAGAGCGCGCTCGGGGTGAATTCGAAGCGTTGCAATCTTGTGTAGAACCGAAAGACACCTCAGTTACATATATTTATAGTTTAGGATCGCTTTCCCGCTCAAGGTATTCAGGAAAAAGCCAGGGGTGTTTATCATATTGTTCTTGCTGCTGCCGCAGCAGCTCGCGCCGCCGCTTGCACAACTGCTCGTGAAGGTCGTCAACAACGTAATTGACGCCCTTGCAGGAGCAAAGCTTGCACTCCTTGAACATGTCAGATGACCAGGGATAATGTGTCGTTGATAGGCCTTGACAGGAATAGGACTCAAAAGTTCTCAGGTGGGCATATGGGTTTTGGTTTTTGACCCAGAGGTCGAAGCGGAAGTTGGGGTTGGCGTTGGCGTTGAAGCATCCTTCGCTGTCGCACCACAACACATTTCTCGATAAGCTCGTGTCGATTTCGTACGTATCCGGGTCCATCAAGTGCACTTTGAGGACTCGACTGTAGTTGTTCTCAACCTGGGCGTTACTCCATAGTAAACGACGCCTTTCAACGAACGTCTCTTTCCCTCCTTCCTCTGTTGAAAACGAATACTCGGAGTGGCAGCTCCAGCACGTGAAGTCTTTACGATACTGTTTGAGAGCTTGAGTTCGAACCTTCGTCCAAGTAACATGAGGACAAAGGAGCTGGTCGTGGCTATGTTGTCCAAGAGATTCGCCGTCGACAGCTGAAAGAGGAACCGTCCAGCTTAGTTCAACCTCGCGCTTGAGTCTCCCATTCGTGGACTGCTCCACAAGAAACACAACCTTTGGGGGCTTTGCTCCGTGAACTCCATCGAAGCATTGTTCGCACTCGAGAAAGACAAAGCCGTCGGGCTTGGGATTGTGTCTGGCCTCGACCCAGTGGCTGACATGGCCCCATGTGAAAGAAACATGAGAGCACAGCCGCACGCGTCCTTGGCAGAGGATACAGCGCCTCCGCTTCCGCCTGTGAAGCTTGAAGAGCTGCTCCCTGGAGAACCACAGCCTTTGGTGTTCCTCTCCGCAGCCAGAGCACCTCAGTTTCTCCTCGAAGCAAGCCAGGTGGAGCTCTAATTCCGTTCTGTCTGGGATACGTTGCAGACATGGTTGGCAAAGATTCGCATGGCTCGCTTTGAAGAGGAAGTGCGGTGCTCTGGCCGGACATGAGCACCAAACGTACCAGCTTAAATTGCACTTCCTGCTGGCAGGTACAACCCTCGTGTCCTGAAAAGTGGAAGCGGTACGGTGGCCTGTCGCTTCTGAACATCGAGAACCGCTTCTCTCCAAAGAGTCTGAAGAACACATGGGATACGTGTCGGATAAAATATAGGTCGGCTTCTCGCATTTGATACATGATATCGGCGATGACTTCCTCGGGAAGAGCACAGAGGCGGCTCTGTACCCTATTTTGGTGCTCCCGATCGAGCACCGCCGTCATGAGGCTCGGCTCCTTCGTGCTGGTAGTAGTCATTTGTGCGGCGGATATGGCAAGAATGAATGTTGAGCGTAAATGGATTGGAGAGCGCCTAATGGATGCTTTATTAGTTGAGCCTTTGTTCGTAATGACTCAAACCGGTGACTCCGATGGCGTCCGAGGACGAAGAGGTTGTCTATTTTCCGCAGACGCTATGGACAGCGTCGAGAAGCTTTTCTCAGCCTACAAAGTTTCCAAAACCTTCCTCCTTGCTCTTCTAGCGCTGTTGCTCACTCGAACGACGTGTGCCTTCAGCTCTGATAAAAAGAAATCAAACCTGCCGTCACTTGGCGAGGCGGTAAGAAGCAAAGGCTAAGCCTCAGACTCGCACCTCGTTTTTAGTTCCCGGAGGCCAGTTGCCAGGACTTCTGGCTGTCCCAACCAGGTCGTCAGTAGGGCTCCGTGGGCATGCGGCGACACCAGGGGCTCGAAGTACTGGCACTGGTTCCTAGCAGAACTTTTCAGAACCCCAGTAATCGGGAAGAAGATGACGTATCAATATTTTAGTTAATAGTTTGCCCTATCCGGCCCTTTTAAGCTATCTGCATGTAGGCGTATTGTATGGTTCTAGTAGGCTGTAAAGGGCAAGAGTCGTCTACGAAAGCGGTACTGAGACAGCTGCATCATCTGGCAGTTGGCTTCTGGGACCTGGCAAACGAGATGCGGATTCGGGCCTAAGGTTTGCGCTTGGAAGGAGGGATTCAAGGTTTCGGGTGTCCCTTCGCTGACTTGATATGGTCATCAGGGTTGCCGTGACTGAGACTGGCAATACCAGTTATTTCCTTTCTATCGTTACCGTAATTGAGGTTTCTGATTCTGCCCTCGTAACAACAACTTGACTGTTTAGGCACACAGATCAAGCTTCACTTCTCGACAGTGGATGTAGTTTCAGGTCAATTAAGTTCAAAAACTTCTCGTTAGTTGAAGAGAAGATCCCCATGTTTAGCAAGTTCGGACTCCTGATACCTGCGTAGACCCTGTCGTATGAACCTGACAAGTTCAGATTCCTGAAGATGTGACGTTTAAGGCCTATCTTTGACCAAAACCTTCCGGCTATAAGCGTAAGAACTCTTAAAACCTCATAGTCTGCTCTCATAAATCCGTCAGAATATCGCCACCAGGTCTTGTTGTCAAAATGTTCCCCCTGAATAGCTTAGCCCACCTGGGCACTCAATGTCTGGTCTTCGACAGAACATACAACATGCAACCTCTCAAATCTCCCAGTGATTACAACGTAAATGTTTTCTTAGAATGATATGAGTAGAGCAAAAGCTTAAAGAAGCTCACAGTCTCCTAGGAAATGCCAACTTTGAACTTCAACTCTGGTCGGTCAAATTTGTGTGCTTTCGTCTAATTACAACTGCGCCCGAAGGGCAGAATATGGAGAGCCAAAACAAGCCGTCGCCTCGTTAATACCCTCACTTTTCATTCGTCTAGCTGTGGACATTCAAAATGAGGAGGCCCAATAGCGCAGCTGCAAAGTTTGTCTTTTGCTGACCAGTCCAAGTTAGACTTTCTATATCTTCGCAAAGTTCTTCGTAGTTCGTCACACGAGTATGTGTTAGAAGAATCGCATCGGCTACAACGAGAAATGAAAGTTAGCAAATGTTCTACAGCTAAAGGGAGGACGACCAAACGTACTTGGGTTCTAAAGGGCGGTAAATGAACTTTTTATAGGATTTGCTCTTATCAAGGATGTTCCTGAAGTCGCCCTGAGCGTTGTAACACCCTTTGGTGTCGCACCAGAGGACATACTTTGAGAAGTTGTGTGTTTGGTATGACTCTGGATCTAGTAAGAGCGATTTAGAAGGAGGTTCGAGATCATAGTAGGTTTCTATCTCCTGAGATGCCTGGATTCTTTGAGGTCTCCAAAGAATTCGCCATCCCTGGATAAGCATCTCTTCTCCCGACTCTGCTTTGGTCCATGAATACTGGAACTTGCAGATAGAGCACTCCAATAATCCCGGAAGTTGACCTGGTACGATATGCCTCAGGATCTCTGTCCAGGTGACATGCCGGCAAAGCATGTTGTCGTATGTGGGTCGCCTGGAAGAGCAGCTCTCGATAAGAGAAGCGGGGAGTCTCCAACTCATTTCGATCTTGTAACGATTTTCCTCCTTGCCACTTTTCGTCTTTATAATCTCGGCAAAAGCCCTCACCGCCGGATTTTGTGCACCACTGACCCCGACGAGGCACTGGCGGCATTCGAAGATGCTCCCGCCATGGGGGAGATTGCGTCTGCGGTATTTCCAGTGGTTGATATCCGTCCATCTGAAAGATAGATGGGAACACAGTCGGATACGTCCTTCCCAAAGAATACACCGCCTTGAGCCCTCAGGCTGTTCATGTGGCTTCTCATGCGAAAACCACATCGCCTTATGGTTCGTCTTACAAACGGAGCACCAGACATCTTTTGTATAGTCAGCTATCAGCTCAGCCAGCTGATTTTCGTCCGGGATTTGCTGCGAGCATGGCTGGCAGAGAGATTGGCGCCGCAGAGTGAGCGCAGCTTTCTCGCTACAGTTACACCATTTCGAAAACTTGTCGTACGGAATCTCAAGCGGGCTTTCGCCGATAGGGGGGTAGAGTTTCCAGACGTACGCGTTAAAGACTGGCTGAGAATGACTGGCTACGTGTCTGTTGTCATTGTAACGGTACCTGTTGTAAGAATTGCTTGCGGAATCAGATTCTTTGGGAAAGCGGAGTTCTCGAAAAGGGATTGCCCCAGAGAGCCGGAAAAAGAGATGGGACACTTGGCGGGTGAGACAGAGCTCGGTAAGTCGCATGGAAGACATGATGTCTAGGACAAGTTCCTCAGGAAGAGCGCAGAGGCGGCTCTGCACTCTGTTCCGGTGCTCACGATCAAATACCGCCATCACGAGACCGTTGGCGGGCGCTGACTGATGATTCTCGGCGTGCGGTTGCTCCATGCTGATAGCCGTCATTTCTGCGGTGGTTGATTGCGAGAAGAAATTCCGGTGCATGCGCTATGGGGAGCGCCGTTTGTGATGTGTTCACCGTATGACGTTCTTTTTTAATGACTCATATTCAAGCCGAACCTTGGAGTATCAGCGCGGTCGAGGACCAAAAGGTTGTTGATTCTTCTAAGACGCTAGTAGCACATCGGGAACCTTTGTCAGTAATTCTTATTGGACTGCTCTCTGTCGCTGCGAGTATGGACTATCTGGGAAGGCCCGCTTCATTGCTCTTATGAACTTCATTTTCTGGCTTTGATGAACACGAACGAAGTCTGCCTCTTCCGCCGATGAGAACTTCAGACCTGCAGATATTCGACGAAACGATACGAAGCCCAGGCTAAGGTTTGAGTCCAGGAGGGTCATCAGTTAGAAAGAGTGAACCAAGGTATTGGATGTCCCTTCGCTGACTTTAAACGGCCATCAGGGTCGCCTTGGTTACAAAGGGAACAGCCTTTGTGTAGCCGAGTCGATTAGATCAGTGCCACAGGTGAGTAACAATTAACTGACTGGGCAGGAAATTCATTTACATGTGTGAGTGCCGTGGTAACAATCCGTGTACTGCTTGTGTCTGCTCACAATTTCTCCATGCGATCTTGATAGCTCTTTTTTTCTGCGTGTGAACGGCTGTGGCTGGCTGGTGGCGAACAGGTACGCCCAACGCTGTGGTTAGAGCTGACGAGAAACACCTCCTCATTTTCCCATCAGCTCTAGGGTCTGATATCCTAGAATTCAACCCATGGAGGCCATGTTCAGATTGAAGATGGGCACTGCCGTTGCCAAAAACAATTGGTGGCTTGTCCCACTCACGTCATTCCGATTTCGCCACTGCAAACGTTAGGAACGTACGGCTTCATCGCGTGTGAGACATCTAGCAGCTTGGCACAGGAGCCCTCCGATCGCTAGTGAGCGTGGAGGCTTCTAGGGACGTCCCGAACGTTGGTACCCGCAATCCTCGATTCCTAATCGGTGTTTTTCTCCATCTCGCGTGATGCGATTGAGCGTCTGGCATGTGCTCTGCAACATTTGTTCCGGTGGAAGGAGCTTCATCCGAAAGGCTTTGGCAGGTTGGCACCTCTGTCGTTGAGAACATGTACGAAGAGAACAAGATGATCAAAAGTCGTTGAAGGAAAAAACGCAATGGACGAACCCTCAATCATCTTCTGCTATCTTCTGCTGACCTTTGGCGATCAATACCCATACAGTTGCTTGAGTTGACCCCAAGACGCGGCAGATCTATCATAGAAGATTCCACGGGAATCAACATTGCCATGTCGGGGGCCAGTGAAATGCTGGCCCCGCAATTCTGTGACGTTCCGGTCGGTCTTCTCAGCGCGGAAGTGAGACAACTATTGCTCTGGGTTCTTCCTGCAAGCATTCTTGGGCTAGGTGACGCGAGAACGGTGCCCGTCGGCTAGAACCGCCATAATAGATAGCTTCATTCTTAGGCCCATTCCGAACTTCAGATTCTGATTGGTAGGGAACCGCGAGATGAGTGTGAATCAACGTTCACTGTCTAAGTCTTTCTGCAGCTAAGGTCTACCGAGACAGGAAGGATCGACTGATGCTGTCCCGCGGATCGAAAAGCTAGACATGTTTTCGGTTTTCACTGTGTCGAAATATCTCACGGGGAAGAATGTGGCTTCTGAGTGGCATTGACGTTTCCACAAAACTGATTCGTATCTTGCCGGATAAGGAAACTTCGCATTTCAGCTCCGGCAACTTTAGCTACACAATGTGGTTGGGCCGAATCAAACTAGAGAGAACACGCACTTTTAGAGGCAATAAAGGAGAAACAAAATCCCATCTCATATGACCAGCTCCTTCTGGCAAGCGAGCATGTGGAAAGCTGAACCAGAGGTCACGCTGCTAACGATTTCCTGTCAATGAACGTCACAACCCTGCAGTATAAGATCGGAAACCGGCAAACTGATTGAACGAAGTATCATGAGAAAACACCCACACTGCGATTGACCCCCACATATAAAATGCTCATCGACTTCGCCTTCAAGATCATCTCCATCCCATTCATCCCCATCAAGATACTCAGAAATCATCTTCCGCATCCTCCTTTGCCTCCTTCCAAGCCGAAAACCAGCCAAGACCCAAAGAACCCCTCTCCTTCAACGTCAAATCCCACCAAGATGTACGTCTATCTGGGCAAGCTCAACTGGAAGGGTGCGGCAGTGGCTGAAGACGAGACTTTCATCGTTATACTACCAAACGGAGCTGTTCGCACCGGTGACACTGCCTATGTCTTCTTCCAGTGGACGCGGGATGAATACGGAGTGCCGAAGGCCAACTGGTTTCAGACAATCTCTATCGACAAGGTTTCCAAGACCGACACGGGAGACGATGTCTTCACTCTGAAGCACCCGAAGTTCTCGTGGAAGATCACCAGCCAGCAAGCCTACGAGAACATCAAGATTACCATGTCAGATTGCGCAAGCCATGAGACCTCATCGACTCTCAAGCGTGTTTGGGGCACCCACTCTCACAGCGACAAGGCCAATGACACTGTCCGAGTCTGGATCGGAAAGATCAACTGGTCCACCTTCGCCAAAGACGAGATGGCTATCTTCATCGCTCCTGAGGGCTTCGGTCAAGGCAGGCCCATCATATCTCTTTGGCAATGGACGAAGAACTATGCTGGCAAAGCCAAGGACCCGTCTCTCCGTTGCGAATACCAGAACATTCAGACTGAGAACGATGATGTTGTCAGGTTTACTTACACTTCCTACTATGACTTGGACTGCACCTTCAATCGGCAAACCGGCAAGCTGTCCGTCCGCATGAAGTCACCTCGGGATAGTTCCGCCAAAGACCTTGGCGACTTCACCCTCGCTGCTTTGATCGATCGCCACTCTCAGTGAGTTTCAACGTCTCTCATAAACCTGCAAAACTGACAGATTTGACTCAGCGACTTTAACCCGCCTGAGTCGACCCCGAACAAGGAGGAAACCGATTTCAGGCTTCCTCAGCCTCAGCCCTCGCTTCCTCGTGTCCTTGCTCCGATGCCCTTCCCTCGTACTCTGCTCGAAACTTTAACTCACACCGCTGCGTTTGTCGATCAAGCCGGTTACCTGGCCAAGTATGCTGAGCAGGTACGTACAAGTTTTCACAAATCGGAACCCCTAGCCTTTAACTATTCTGTAGGAATTCAGAACACTGGACACCAGGTTCCACCAGAGCGAGAGGCAACTTGAAGCGGCTCAGCAAAAGGCCAATGCCCTTGATAAGGAAGTCAAGATGCTAGAACAAAAAATTGCCGTCGGAGAAGGTGTTGCCGACGAATTGAGGAAGCAGCTTAAGGATGCTGAGGACAAAGAAATGAAGATGAAACGACATGATACAAAGGACCATGATGAGATCAACAACCTCGTAAAGGAGCGCAGCAATCTCAAGGCCGAAGTCTCTGCTCTCAAGATCAAACTCGTCGAGATAGGCGAGAACCTTGGAGAGGAAAAGAAGCAGAGGAGAAGACTGGAACACGAGAAAGACCACCTCGAAGACCACTGTGCGCTTTTGAAGAAGCAGAAGGAAAAGCTGAGGGCAGAGAAAGGAGAGCTCGAGGCCAAAAACAAAGATTTGGAGAAGCTGCGGAAGACACTCCAAAAGGAACTCCAGAACACCAAGGATGAAGTTCGATCAAAGACTGATGCCCTCAAGAAAGCCGAAAAGGAGAGAGACCAAGCTCAATCTGAGATTGAATCGAAGAATCTGGCCATCAACAAGGCTGAAGAGAAGGCCAACAAGGCTGAGAAAGATTTTGATGTTGCGACCCGCGCCCTTAAGAAGGCCCAAGAGGAGGTCACTAATTTGAAGAAGGAACGAAGTGATCATGATGAGTTGGACAAGAAGCACATTGTGGACGACCAGAAGCAAGATGCTGAACACCTTAAGGAAATAGGAAAAATTCGCAGAGAATACGAGAAAAAGCTCAAGGATGCCGATGACAAGCTAAAGGATGCTCTGTCTGAAGTTCAAAGCCTGAAGACCAGCCAAGAGGAGCATGCTAAGAAGGATCAGGAGCTCGCGGATCAAGATAAGAAGACACACCAGGACTACGAGGATAGGTACAACAGCCACCTTGAGAAAGACAAAGCAGATGCGGCAGTGAGGGATGCAGCGGAGAAAGCTGCACTTGACGAAGAGCAAAAGAGAATCAACGACGCACAGGAAAGACTCAACGCAAGGAAGGCAATGCAACAACCGGGATTGCAGCAGAATAAGGGTACCATGGCGGTCTGAAGGCAGCGCTCGGCTTAGGTTTCTTTTGTTTTGGCTTTGGTTACCGCAGGGCCGAGAAACTTGGATTTTTCCTATCTCGGAACACGCTCTTTTGATTCAGTCTTTTAGTTTGAGATTTTGGATAAGTACTAATAATTCCATCACTGGTTCTACGCGAGTCTTCTGCGCCGTCACTGCCCAACTTTCGTCAAAATTGGTTAGCAGTTGCGAACCAGATTTGGGTGGACAGATCCCGTATCTACTTCTGTTTCTGCAGCCTTCGACCACCCCTTCAGATGATGGGACTTCTTCTACTGTTGCTACACTTCAAATCCTGTGAGATCACTTGCTGTAGTCTCATTACGACACGCCACTTTTTTCTCTTCAACTGCATCGTCATATCATCATCGGAGCACGCGAAATAGTTGCTGTCACAAGACAGTTGCTGGTGGAACTAGCTTTAGAAACGAAACCTAACTCTCGCTCCAGCAGTGAGCCCCAACCACTATGAATAATGTGCCAATGTTGTGAATCAAGCTTCATGGCGGATAAATTGCATCTTCGTGGGCGCTTCCATCTTGATTCTCATAATATTGGCACGGAGTCAAGGGTTTCAGGCACTCGTCATACGGAAAACTCTGCATTCTGATTTTCATGGACAGCTTAACGATAAGTTAAGTCTCCAGCCACTTTGACACCATTTCCAAGTTGTTTTGGGCTACAACTAAACGTTGACATTCACGAAGTGGCAATTGTGTGTTCAGAACGAACAGCCATCGAGGCTAGTTCAATGTATGTAACAGATACGTCAAGTACTCGCTAGATATACAAAGAAATTTCTTAAAACATGTTGACGGTAGATGATCCCTCGCCCATTTAGCAGCTGTTCTTGATACCGCTGGCGTACATAGCAAACGAGTCTGCGTTGTTGAGCGACTGAGACGCGCTGATGGTGTCGACGCAGCCCTCGTATCCGTAGCAAACATCGTCAGTGGCGCCGATCTCAGACAAGTGAGTAGCCTCGTGGATCATGAGGTAAGCCAGGTCCATGCCGCGGCAACCGGCACCAGAAACAGGGACCTCGAAAGAGTTCTCGCAAAGGACAATGTAGCCGTCGAGGCCGGGCTGAGAAAGCTTGTTAGTACTCGCGTCAATAACGAAGAAAAGTTCAAGGTAACTTGCCTGAGCGTAAGCAGCAGCGTTGGCGCAGAAGTTGCCAACATCGCTGCAGTACATCTTGGCGTCCGCAGTCGAGCTGCCGAGATAGTCGGCGACCTTGCCAAGGACCTCAGCAGCCTTGGTGCCCGACGACTTCGAACGGAAGTACTGCTCCACGCGGGTACCTGCCTTGGCAGCCGTCTGCGCAGCGGCGGCAAGCTTCTGGCCCTCGGCAAGGCCCTTGACAACGGTCGTCTTCTTGCTTCCGGTGCAATCGTTCTGGACGTTGGCACGCTTAGCAGCCAGGCTCTGATGGAAGGCGGCGTGGACCTCAGCAGCCTTTACTCCATCGACCTTAGCGGTGAGGACGCCCGAATCGTAGACAATTTGGCCGGCAATGTTGTTGCTTCCTTCCTTGGCGTAACGGAGAGATCCGACACTCGAAACATTGAACTCGCCGCCGGTGCTAAGGTCGTGTACCTTGGCGGGATCCCACTGGACCTCGACCTTCTCTCCAGCACCAATCGTCTTGAAGGCAGAGTCGGGGAGGTTGGTGTCGCGGACATAGACGCGGATGCCGTTGAAAGCAACTCTGTTGACTATTGGATTCATTAGAGAGGGCCATCCTTGAAACTAACTTATATGAGAAGCGTCATGATAAAATCTAGTACTTACCACCTTCAGTAGAGGCGGTCGTGAATTGAGCCCTCTCAATGGGAGTGTCGTCGAGGATAGAACCGGTCTTGAGAACTCGCAGAGGGCTGCTACCGGTATTGGTGATGATAGCCTTCAGTTCGCTATTGCCGACCTGCTCAATCTTGACATCAAGAGGGCTGGCGTCTCGGCGGGCAAGGTTGATAGCAGCGCCATTAGCAAGGGCTGCAAGGCAGGAAACAACAGTGGCGGCCTTCATTTTGACTAAGGGATATAGAAGAAACGAATGTAAGAATGAATGAATGAACGAATGATCGAACGAATGAATTATCTTTCGGACTTGGTCGGTAGCAGCTCAGCTGTTGAATTGTGACTTGAACATTCTTACTTCGTCAGCGGAAGAGCACGACTTTATTACTTCACATCCTCGTGAAGGAGCAACCCGCCGGCCTCGCTGTGGGATGCTGCATTCGACCTGGACCGAAACATGAGTCGTATCGTGGAGAATGAAATCTCAAGATGTATATGTTTTTTCGCCACTGAAAGCGAGCAATTTTGGGATGGGGCTTGAAGACAGCAACTTTTCCGACACGTCCGTCGGGACAAACTGAGGCTGATGGACAGCGATCTGGGAACAGGGGTCGAATCACAATTGTCTGTGCCTTCGAATTCCAGAGAGGCGGCACTTTGGCCAACACTGACTAGTAAGCATATTGGAGGATTGAAAAGGACAGTCACAAGTTGGTCCCGGCCCCTCCCCACGGAAGATTATGGTTGTTCTGAACTGTCGATCACAACGAGTGATGGTGGGGGAGTTGCCTGGTTTGTAATAAGTTATTGAAGCCGAGTGTTGATTTAAATCCTGTCTCCTCATTCGCTGTTTGTTTTCAGAACCGTGCGCCACCAATCAGAAAGTGTCTTGGCTGTCTTGGCCGACTTGGCATAAGTGAGAAGTTAATTCAAGGGGTTACTTACTTACGATTTAGCGAGGCACGGCGAGGCGAAAGATTCTAGACTGGCCTCTTCGACATGAACTGACCTTCGTCAGAATTAACACAAGCTTGCCCCGCACGTGTCACAGGTTTTAATATTCTGCAAACGTCGCTTAAACTTGCCGCTTGCTCAGTTGCCTCAAGTTGCGCCTCTCATGTATGGATTTCTCGTATTCCTCAGCCTGTTAGTTACTCAACAACGAATCACAAACACATCATTAAGGAGTTGCAGCCCCTTAAAGATTCTTAAAGCGAGAGTGAATAATACGACAGCCTTCTTACAACGGCAACTTTTCCCGCTTTCAATGGCAGCATTTCCTTCTTAGTCTTACAACGGCAACTTTTCCTTCTCACAGTGGCAACTTCCCTTTCTCATCTACCTGCATATATCCAGTCTCCGAGTTGACCGGGCCCCAAAAAAGTCCGTCAATAATCCTACCGCTCAACTCAATCAACATTTAACTGCCAACGAGGCATTGGCATCGTACCAGTCTATTGCCAGTCAGACACGGACAGAGCTATTACACATGATCGCCCAGCAGCGCAGCCGTGGACGTTTATCGCTCCCAACCGCCTTAGCTATAGGCGCTTTCATTGTCATTTCTCTCTACTTCTTCTCGGCCCAACCAACGCCCACGATGGTCGACTCCGAGTCGTCGTCCTTTCCCCATCTGCAACTGAGCCTCTCCCAGACCGTCGCCTCGAAAGCTCCCAGCGTCTCGGTGTCGGTCAAGAACACTAGTCCTGACACTCCCGTGACGATCCTGAAGTGGAATTCTCCCCTTGATGAGGCCGCTCTTGGCTTGGGTCTAGTGTCTATCACGCCCGCCGGGGCGTCGGAGTCTATCCACATCGACGCCGTCAAACTTACCCGCAAGATGCCACCAAGTGCCGAGTCCCTAGTTACGTTGCTTCCTGGTGAGAGTGTAAGCAATGTCATCGAGCTACGCGAGCCGAGGGTTTCAAAAGATGTGTGGAAGGCAGGCCACGCGAAAGTAAAGATGACAGGGAGGTGGATGGCCGTTTGGCCCGGACTGACTACAAAAGAATTGTTGCAGCAGCCGGAGAAGCTGCAGTCTGTTGGTGCTGGCGCTGGGGGTTCGTTGACAGGGGATTGGAAGACTGAGGCTGTGGAGGTCGGTCAGTAGCGGACTCAATTTCCGAACTGCAGTTCGCTCAATAAACACGAAACTCAAAAGCTCTCGTGTTGAGAAGTTGATTGCCCAACTTCGTTTTTGTCCGTTTGTGTTTTCACCGTGTTACTTTTATCAAGATTGAGGCTTGTTGTGACTTGCGCCTGTCGAGCTCAAGTCCAGGTTTGAAAAGTTATCTCAAATTCCAGGTTTGTTCCCAGAAGCTCCTCTGTAGATAAACTTCCATATTGCACCTGGTATGGAAGATCTAGTCGGGGACAATGCTCAGTGTCTTGCTTTTAGCTACCAAGGAAAGGTGTCATGGAGAACGTTGAACTTTTCCCAAAGCAGAGTTTGGTTTTTCCTTTCTACGTCCCTGATTGTCCCGTGTCCTATCTCCTGGCGTAGAAGGTTTTTTTTCGCTCATGCAGAGCTTTCCGTGTTGAGGATCCTGATCCGCAAGGCAGCAGCGCCTCACGATACTCTCGAAGAAGCTGAATGATAATGGCGAACTTGATATTGCAAATCTCTATAGCCTGCGAGCTTCAACAGAACCGATACCATGCAGGGGAATGGCGAAAAGGAGCTATACCTACTTCTCGTCTCGCGGATTTGTCATGAGTCAAGCTGAGGAGGTGGTGAAGAACGCCGGACTGGAGCTAGATTTTTGGAACTTCGTCAGTTTGAGTTAAATAGCACAGCCATTTTTTCACACATTGCTTCTCTTCATTGAAATGATAAAGTAGGAAGAATTTAAGAAGAATCCCTGGGCTTTGTACGTAAAGTCAAGACTGGTACTTGTCCAACTTAGACATCATGCAAGTGGTTGACCGTTGACGGCTTTAGTGTCATCACGTCTCATGAAACGCCCCTAAATACAGTCCATATCCCAAAACAAGAGTCTGATGTATTCCGAAAAATATTCATGTGAACAGCTATAAAAGCTCCCTTGTGTCACAGAACCCAGAAACGAGCACAGCAATTTAACTTCGGTGAAGTCTAATGGGCTGAGCTTGATGTCCTTTGCTTAGAGGAAAGCATGATAATGACTTGAAAAGATGCTTCAGTCCCGATCTCAGCTGATAATTATTAATACACTTCTTTGAATATCATGGATAGTCTGTTCGTAGTGAATAAATCGCGAACAGCGATGAATTACAACAGAAAGCCATTTAACAGGTCGATCACCTGGGGATTCAGACCACTTAACATCCCTTTAAAGAGAAAGCAAAATCCTTCCGAGATATTTAAATTCTGCTAAACGTGACGTTATTGCAGTGGCCGTGGTTTGAGGAATGTACGAATTATGACGCGGATTATCTGCCTAATGCTCTAGTTTCGCCCATGTCTATATTGGATAGGGTGAATACACTCAAAACGATGAAACATAGTGAAAGCTGCCCGCTTCACAAATAAGGTGAAGGCAACCACTTTGAACGGCAAAGATGGCCTATTGGGAAGATACTGAGCTACCTTACAAGTAACCACCCAAAGACATCAACGCGGCCGAAGCCGCCATTGCTTTTTTTTTTGTACAACTACAGAGCTATTATTTGAGCTTATGTACTTCATGTCGCTTCTATGCCTGTTGGGCTTGACGTCTCGGGCCTTCTTCCACGACGCAACGTTTCAATCGCCACAGTCGCAGCACATGAACCGAGAGCTCCACATGGTTGAAATTGCGTGAAAGATTGATAAAATCACAAAAGATGTTGGGAAAGATGTAGTTTCTATTCCGCCCTCACACAAATGGGGCACAGATGCAGATGTGGTCGAATGGGTAATCTCACCGGCCCGGTTCGGTGAATGGCGATCGCCACGAATCACGAAGAGGTTACCAAGTGCAATCCTAGGATTGACCCAGAGACATTCATAGACTTATCTGTCGTCTGGCAGAGCTACAGTGCATCATATATGAATAATCCAGAGAACGCAGGGGATCATATTGTGACGATGCGACCCCATAACAGCGACTATGCTAATTCCAGCTCAAAAAGCTTGCACCTAACCAAGATTCGAGCTTTTGGGAGCATTTTAGAGACTCTGATTAAGAACGCTATCTCTTCTTGAGACGCTCTTAAGGTGTTTGAGATCATCTATATGGATGCTGTGCCATCACCACCGTCGATCTGCTGATCTCCTCTCAACACTTACCATGAAGTTTAGCACGATAGAAATGACATAAAGTTGAATATAAGAACCGAGCTTCCTCATTTTGACAGTGGACAAGCCAATTGTTGCTGCGATAGTTCGACACGGATACAGGCTACCACAAGCAACTGTCACAAGTGTCTCGTCAAGCTCTGTTGAGACAGCTTCCAAACGTCGGGAAAAGTAAGCAGAAATTGTCTAGAGTCTCCCCTGTATCAAGCGTGCGCTTGGAATATACCCGCAGGCAAAGACGACAGAGCCACGCCCGCGAGTCCCAACCACAGACAGAGAGCGGCCGACAACTTCTGTCAAAACTTACGTGGCATGATCTCTACCTCGTCAATAGGCACCCACACTCTCTGAAAAAATCATTTCTGGTACGTCTTCGTTTCTCAGCAGCCGTCTTCGGCCTCTTATAGCTGAAGCCATGCTTTGCGCGTGGGCAACCACCGGCGCTGGAGGAGAAGGAATACCGCAATCCCAGGCGCGTATACAACGAAAATTGGTTTGATAGAGCACCGTGACAACAATGT
Organism: Colletotrichum sp. SAR11_59; assembly: GCA_025328345.1. NCBI lineage: Eukaryota > Fungi > Ascomycota > Sordariomycetes > Glomerellales > Glomerellaceae > Colletotrichum > Colletotrichum sp. SAR11_59. The sequence continues at coordinate 76,392 of JAKMXC010000225.1, forward strand.
GTGCCCATTGGCTTGGCCTTGAGTTCTGGGAAACCGTCGTCATGAGACGGGAATATCTCTGTGCAAGCGAACCCAACCAGGATACATAACACGACGCAACGCACAGGAGACTTTCCCTTCTCTCTTGACTATCTATCATGTGATGTTTTTCTCAAATACCTATAGAGAGATCAAGAACAAAGCTGAAGCAACAGAAGCCGCACAGTGTCTAACGTTTGACACAACTCATGATGAGCCTGCCTCTTAAAACTTCTTACATCGAGATGCAGAGTTTGTAGACTACGAAAGGAAGCTGAACATTCGAAGAAATTCAAGAGCTCATTCCTTTTGAACTGTATTTCAATACAAGATTGGCTTGTTTTATACCCACTCCACGGCTGTCATATCCAGGTCTAAACGAGTCGGTATCCCCAGCAAGACGAAACCTCCCAAAGCACCACAGAGGCTGGAGAAGCTCCATTACCCTGCCTCAAACACCACATTTCAGAGGCCGAAAGTAAAAGAATATGCGCTCCTGAAAGCCGTTTGCGCAAAGCTTCAGCGACAGTCCGCGTTTGCATGATGAAGAAGTTTGGCAACATGTTTCGCCTAGCCCATAACCAACGAGACGGGATGGTCTGCAGAACTTCAAGTCGCTCGCGAAAGAGAGACCGAACGTGAGCCCTAGTTCGAATGAAAAGCACATTTAACCCCCAACCCCCTTCAAATGCATCTAGAAATGAAGAAAGGAAGAAACATAAAGGTTTCGTGGTTTGCTACTCAGGAATGAAGGGCCGGCTCATCGTTGCCAGCTCCAGCTTCAGACTGAGACTGAGACTCATCAAACTCTCGCGCCAGCTTCAGCCGACACAACAGCACTCTCACGTCACCCAGCACCACCGCCGATTCTCTTAAACCGTTAGAAACTGCTGAGAACGCGAGACAAAAATCCGAAAGTCACTCTACATCCCCAGAAGATTCGCCGGCAAACTCCTGCGTCCTATCCACAAACAGTAGCCCTCGAGACAGTGTCCCCACAACCCCACACCTCAGCCCAGCCCTCCTTATTCTCCAATTCCGCCGACGGACCGCAACGCCTTGTTGGCTAAGTGGTATAGCGCCTCACTAGTAATGAGGAGATCGGGTGTTCGATTCACCCACGAGGCACGCAGCCTCGGACGTCTCCGTCGGCCGACTCTTTTTGCACCTTCTCACCCCTCTTCTTTTTCACTCTTTTGCATCGCCATCCAGCATCACCAAATGCACAATCCCCCACCGAGTAATCCGGTGCTTGCTCTCACATGAAACCTCCCTCGCTCGCTCCCCGGTCCAGCCTCACCCGTCACCTCCGTCTCCGAGCCGAAGCCTCCCTCACCCCCAGTCAACCTCCTGTCTCACCCCCAGCCAACAAGCTCCCCTCCCGCCCAGCACACATCGCAATCAACCAAGCCACGCTCTTCGAAAAGGAGGCTCACAAGGGCCTCCCGGCGCATTGTCTCTGCACCTCCCGTATACACCCCTACCACCCGTAATTGAGACCGTTGAACAAGACATTCACCGCGTACGAAAGAAGCAATACCTCGGCCCCCTTTTGCCCCCATGTGAGACCTGATATTCCCTTCTCCCATCCCGATCGAGACAGAGTCCTGGTCCAGAACCCTCAGCCTCATCGCCGCCCAGCCCTCGGAACTCCCCGCCAGGGACCCGGATGGACCCCTGATCTTCACATCTGACATCACTCACCGCCAAACGCAAGAACCATGAACTTGAAATCATCACCAGAGTCTTTGACTGGTCTTATTTGACTCGAATCGATATTATACACATCGGCTCGTCATCATCTGCATGTTCCCCTTTTTCGTCTCCTCCGTCTTTCCGTCTTGATTCTTGGTCTTCTTCCTGCGTCCCCTGCTCATGAGCAGAGATATCGCAAGGGTTGAAACTTCCTCCCCAAACCAAGCGCAGGCGAAAAAATCAGTTGTGGGCGCCTTCTTTTTGGACATCAAATCCCACTCGGCCCGCCCTTGTATGTTCCGTTCTTTATATGTAAAGTTGCTTTGGGGTATCTGTTGGTACACAAAAACGTGTGACAAAGGAAAACCGGTTTGTTTGCAGAAAATGAGCAGTCGCAGTGTTTCTACCCTCCCTTCTCGGGAGGAAAGATGATGCTTCGCCGATGATGTCGTTCCTTTCGTTAGAATGCCGAAAGGCCGAGTAGACACAAATGAGAAAATAGAAAACGCCTGGTTCCGACTAATCCTGTCTCCCGATGCAATGTTTGGTGATTTTGTGAAAGGAAAATGTTCCATGAGTGGTGATGTTGTGCGATGCCGCCGCAACGTCCAGGCCGCGACGGGAGACCCGGTCTGCTTGAAAGATTATAATGTGTAGTTGGTATTGAAGGCGCTGTTATGAGCCCTCCCTCGGCAGTTCGATACCGCTATCGCGGTCCTGCGGCTCTTTGCTCCAATTTGGCGTGAGACTCCTCGGGGAATCCACTGGACTGCTCGGTGCTGACGCTCCATCCTTGCGCGACTCCTCATCCTCGTTGTCTCGCAGGTAAGCCGGCTGGAGCACACGTGGTGGCAGCTTCACCTCGCTGGGTTGCACCTTGTACTCGAGAGCCTTCTTGCCCTCCTTGATGAGCTCCTCCGTCCAATTCAAGCACTTCTTGATGCTCTGATTGATCTTCTGGCTGTCGACAAGCAGCTCTCTGTGCTTGGTGAGATCCAGCTGAAGTCGCTTTTCGTCTCGTTTCCTCCGGCGAGTGTCGCGCTCGGGGTCCGACTTGGCAGAGTCCGTTTCGTCAAGTTCCGATGACTCAAACATGGAATCCTCGAGGTCTTCTAAATCGCCTTCGCCCTCAGCACCGTCTTCACCTCCAGCTTCAACCTCTTCCTCCTCACTAAGGTCCGAAAGATCTAAAACACCTTCGATACCAAGACCAGTGGTCGGCTCGGACGGTTCCTCCGCTGGTGGCGCCGTGGGAGCCGAGGACAAACGGCCAGATCGGGACAGTCTCTTGTACCTCCTCAATTCAGCCGTCTGTTTCCTGAGCTGCCTCTCGAGCGATCTGTTAATGGCCTCCAGGGAAGCGTTTGTAATCTCCAGATCCTGAACCTTGCGTTCCCTCCTAGCGTGCTTCACCATGTCGTTCAGAGGGTCGCCGTGGTTCGACCGGGTCGGGCTGTGGAGTTCTTCCAGATCCCTGGAATCGTCGTCGTCATCGTCCTCCTCCTCTTCCTCTCCCTCAGATTCGCTCAGCTCATCTGCTGCCTGCAATATCGAAGCTATCGTGATCGGCTGGTTAGGGAAGAAGCTGGCCATTGTCGGAGACGAAACTCCGGAGGGAGTCGGCGACTGAGAAGCCATGAACTGTGACATAATCATGGCATCGGTAGGTGCAGTGTCTGAGCCGACGTGGCTCGCGGGCCGGCTGTTGACATGGCTGGCGACCTGAGAGACGGCGTCCATGCTGATTTTGCGCTTGTGCATCGAAGGCGCCAGGGGCGGCGGGCTGGTCATCTGGGTCCGAGTCTGCGGTTGACTGTTGCTCTTAACCAATGGCGGAGCAGCTGGAGCTTGTATCGGCTTGTTGGGCGACATGGGCCGAGAGGCGAGCGACAATCTGCTTGCCGAGCCAGCTGAATTCCTAGCCTTCTTCCTCGACTCTGCAATGGTTGGTCCTGTCCCCGAAGCTGCAGACGACGGCCTGAAGCCGGGAGCCAGATTTGGAGCTCCATTTGCGTAAAAGAACTTGCTCTGCGGCGGCTCCGGCGTGGGCGCAAGCGTCGGTGATAATGACGGTGCCAGCGAGGGAGCGAGCATCGGCGTGAAGCCCACGCCTGCGGACGTGGGCCGATTCTTGTCTACGGCGCTGCCATTGGCGTAAAGGAAGGTGGAAGCTCGCTGTGGGGCGGCAGGAGCAGCAGCAGGCTGCTTGGGCTGGGGAGCGGGCGCGGAGGGTTTGGCGTCGCTCGCATAGAAAAATTTGGAGTCGGCATCGTGGCGGTTGCCAGCGGTGGAAGGGACAGGGCTGAAGGTAACGACCTGTCTCCTTACCGGCTCAGCCTGGAAAGTGGGCTGGTGATCCCAATCGTTGGTTCGGTCGGGGTTCGGTGTGCCGTTGGGAGTGCTATTATTGCTGTCGACGCGGTTCTGGCGAGGGCCGGATCGCGGTGTGATATTATTGCCCAGGAAGGGCGCAGGACTCGTCAGGTCGTCCTTGGCTCCTCCCCCAGCAGCGGCATGTAAAGTCGGGTGTTGGGTGTTGTTATTCGTATTATCGTTGCGGCGGCGGCCCAGGGGGGTCACGACGGAGGCTGGCTTCGCAGCAACTTTCGGGGTGAGGGGAGCTCGATTCATTCCCTTTGCGGTGAGGGAGGGCATTCCCGGCTGGCGGGTAGTCGTGCTGCCCCCTTTGTCGTAGGGGGCCATTGTGGTGGGCGTGGGAGAGGCAGATGTTGAGGCGGATGCGGATGCAGGTGCGGAGGATGAGGTGGGCGAAGGTGTTGGCGACGGCTTCGCTCGCGCGGCGTTGGCAGGACGAGATGAGGGGTTCAGGACATTTTGGTCTCTGTTGCGGAGAGGAGAGCGCAAGCTGGAGGACAGTGCAGGTTGCTGTCGTCGGGCGGAGGCAGAACCCTGAGGGGATGTAGCAGGAGTTTCCGCAGTAGTGCCCGCGTCGTCGGCGTCGGTGGTTGTGGTTGTGGTTGTGGTAGTATTGGAGACGGTCGCGGGTGGTGATTGCGAAGAGGATGTTGTGTTTGGGTTTGGGTTTGGATTGGCAGCAGCAGTAGCAGTAGCAGCGGCGGCGGCGGCGGTTGGGTTGGCGGTTGCGGTTGTAGTGGTGGAGTGGGAGTTTGATGTTTTGGTGGTGCCTGCGCCAATTGTGGTTACGGTCACAGTACTTCTACTTCTAGTGGTGGTAGCTGTGATGCGTGGCCGGGGCCCCGTTGCGGTTGGTGGGCCAGTGGCAGCAGTGCGAGTCGCAGTCGCGGCACTAGTTCCAGCGGCAGCGGCAGTCTTTGGTCTGCTGGATGGAGTGTTGGTGGTGGTGCCAATGCTGCCGGTGCTGCCAATGCCAGAGCCAGAGACAGACCTTCGCGTGGGCGTGCTAGCGGGATTATTTGTGGTTCGGGCTCGAATCTGGGCGACCGTGGGTTTGCGACCCGCGGATGCTGATGCTGGTGCTGGTGAGACGGGCCGCAAGGGCGTCGAGGTCGGCGAGAGCAGAGCAGGCGAAGAGGCCCTGGACGATGCTGCTGTTGATGCTGCTGACGATAGGGCGGGGTTGCGGGTGGCGGGCGAGAGCGACGATGGCCTGATGTTTCTGTGAAGCCGGGATGGGTCGGGCTTCTTGGGCTTGTTCTTGGTGAGGTCTTCAGAAGCAGTCGACAGATTGTTGCAGCCGGCCGGCGTGTTGGCGGAGGTGAGCGAGCGCATTTTGGGCAGCAGCAGCCGCTACCTACCTACCTATTTGCAGGTGACTGTTCGGTTCGGGTTCCTGGCGGCGGCGGTGGTGGACAGGTGCTGGTACAGGTACAGGTACAGGTACAGGTACAGGTGCTGGTACTCCTGGGGTTCCTCCTCCGTCCTCGGCTTCTCACTGGCTACCATGGCCGGGAAACGGAAAACCACATTGGACGAACACGGGCGCTCCCTGCCTCTTTCTGTCGTCGTCGTGCGCTCCTTTCCCAGGTTTGGGTATCCCAGGAACGAGGCTGCAAAATGAAAACCAGCAAAAGATGTGCAAAGAAAAATAGAAGGCAGCAGGGATGGGCGCGGTGGTCGACTGTCGAGGTGCCCAGTTTACCGGTGACGGTGGGCTTCGTGGAAAGTGGTTCGCAGGGCCTGCAATTCCGCTTGAGGCAGTCGACGACGATGCCGGTTCTCTCGTGTGTGTGTGTGTGTGTGTGTGTGTGTGTGTGTGTGTGTGTGTGACTGTGCCCGTCGTACGCACAAGTGCTTGCTTGCTGCAGGTCGGGGGTGCGAG
>JAKMXC010000226.1:0-81853 GCA_025328345.1 Colletotrichum sp. SAR11_59
GGACTAAAGCTCCCGGGTCGGATCATCCGCCGCCAATCTGGATCCCACGGCATGCGCTAAGGCCTGCAATGCGCAAAACTCGTCTGGGGGATTGTAAATTTGACGTGAAACCGCCAAACCCTCCCCCCCAAACCATTTCCATGTGGTCGACAACAAGCAATTTGCCATCGTACCAGAAAAACAAATTGAAGGTGTAGGCTTGAGAACCTTCATGCTGACTCATAGTTGTCACGAACAAAGGCTAGACGCAGTGACAATGTGGTTGCTCACGCCTGAATGCACGCTCATCCCGCAGATTGTGGAAGATTGTGGTTACGGATGGCCGACTGCGGATCATTGTACAATTGGCATCGCTGCGATTGCATCAGACGATGTTTGGAAGAGGGAATTTGTTGGATCTTGGATCTTACATGGACAAAATTTGTGTAAGGTATGGGGGGCAGCCGTCGTTTGGTAACGATAAGCTTTGCGAGACACTCACACAAATGCGCTTACCAATGTCACTTTCCGTCAGTTTGACCACGACATTGATTTCCCGAAGCTTTCGCTGTGGCAATGTTGAAACCCGTCTGCAGTGCGCAAGGGGTTCTGAAGCTGCATTATATAGATGCTCAGCTCTCAGGTCAATTCCATCACGCTATTCATTACGGCCGTTACTGCAACCATCGTCGGTATTAGTACCGCAAACTGGTGATGGCCCAGAAGAGGAGACCATGGTAAAGACCTCGATCTTTCTGGCCAAGCCGGCGGCCTCAATCGACCTATGCTAACGCGGCAACCCAGTCTCCCAGCAATGTGGTTACGCCAACGACGCCCCTTCATATTTCCAGCAGTGACGACGGGTCAGATGATCTGCTCCGAAAAAAACGCTGGCCTTGACCCTCAACCACTCAACAGAAGCAATCATGACGCGAGCCCTTAGACAGCCGCTGCGGTTCCAGCTAGCAAGGGCACTTCGGATTATCGCTCCTATACCTACTCGAAGAGTGTTCGCCAAGCTGCGTCAACGTCTTGCTTCGTCAATCTGACGGAATCTGTCGTTTCCTTGCCGCAAGTTCATCTCGAACACGGTCATCTTTAACCCTGGATTGCGCTCGCGTCGACAAAGGGCAGCTACCCTTGTGCTTTTTTCGTCTCTGTCAGCCGTGATGTCTCCAGCAAACAGCAACACCTACGTCAACCGCCTGCGCTAATCCCAAGCAACCGCCGAGCGCCCGTCTAACGATTGCACCGCGCGGCGCGCCCTGGTTGCCTTCTATCAGGTCTTTCAGTTGATGATCTGCCTTTAAGTTTCCGATCCTACTTGAACCTCCGCGCTGTCAACTTCATATCCCCTTTCATCAACTAACCTTCTTCTTCATGTTAGGGATCCATCGAATACGATGAACACTGGTTTGGGCAGCTGTGGCCTATGAAAGGCCGGTCGCTATGTCACGAGGTTTCGCTGCTCGATATATCGTCAGCGTCGTCACCTCTCCCCTCGCGCATCCCACCCCGGGACCACCAGTCCCCTTACTACACCCCGGGACCACCAGTCTCTATACTACAAGACCAAGGCTTGTCGACGTCTTTCCTAAAGGCTCTCAACGCCATGTATCGCCGGATCCGATGCCACTAGGCTCAGAGACGTGAACTCTGGTTTCATCAGCAGGAAAGGAATCGTATTCAAGTCGGTTTCCGGCATGGCAGATGTTGCGTACATCGGCAGCGGATGTTTCCACTTCAATCTGGATACCGAGAAGGAGCTAGACTACACGGAGGAGAAGCTCATCGGAGTGCTGGTGCCGATTACGGCAGAATCTTCGTCCTCGACGGCTGTTGAAGCGACACGCATGCTGTTTCAACTCGAGAATCTGGAGGTATACACAGATATCCGAGAAACTCTGGACAGATCATGCCTGAAACATTACGATTTCTTCGCCAACTCGGAAGAAATACAATCAATACCGAGAATCGCAACGTCAAGTACACCTCTTTGCTCAACGACAATGATATTGACTTTGACGATAGAGAGGCAAGGACTTTGACCGCCCTAGCTCATTCAAAAGATGCCACGAATGTGACGAAGTACATCATCAACCGGCACGTTGTTGACAAAATGTCCGCAGAAGCGAGAAGGGATCTCCTCATCGGAAATTGCCTTGACTCTTATCCGCAAACGATGCATGGAGTGCACCCTCCAGTCTCGGTCTTCAATTTATTGGCCCCGTGGCGAACGAAAATACGCATCGTGCTCGTCTCTTCTGAGAATTGGAAATCAAGCACATTGACGCCGCCAGCATTTGCTACAGAATTATGAAACTGCACTGAGATCAGACACAACAAGCCTCGTTGAGGAGGCCGTTTACTTGTTCTTGCACCGGCGGCAATCCAGCGAAGTCAAGTCTCTCGGCCGTATTCAGCTGGTGACTTCATGCGGAGAAGCCAAACGTGCTCCTATATCATCGGCCCTGGAAAGTCATCGCAAATCATCGAAAAATATCAGCACAATCCCGATCCTGGTATGAAAGTCATTCATCCTGCTTGTTTCGAACGAGTCAAGCAGATTCAGCACAACTCCGGCTCCAAGGTCTCTACAAATACCACGGGCCCGGAAAGTGGCGAGACAGAACCCTGGCGGAGGAAGACCTCTTTCTTCAGTGGCTAACAGGAAAAGACTTCTGTCAGCTGGCAACAAGGCCAAGACTCACCTTTTGCCATCGGGATGATAAACTCACAAGAGAATGGAAGTGGCTAAGCAAGCACGCCGTGATGGATCTACTCTTGCTGATGAGGGACTTTTCGGCGCATTACGCCGCCAATTTACATACTTTAAGATCAGAGGCCAAGAAGCTGCTTGTACCTTGCAGAGATGGGAAAACCCGCGAGCTGCAGAAGACCGCTATACCGTCAATCTCGCTCCTCGAAGCGACATCTGGCAACAAGATCAAGAATCGCCTTTTATTTTCGGGATTCTAATGAAGACAGACTCGCAAGGGAATGGAAGTGATCAGGCACGTATGCGGTGATGAATCTACTCTTGCTGATGAGGGATAATGCGATGCACCACGCCGCTCAACGTACTTTGAGACCAGCGGCGAAGAAGCTGCTCTGACGAAATCCAAAAAGCCCGACTCACAAGTTCGACTATGCCGAGTGTCCTTCGATCCATTATTCCTATTCTACCATTCATTCAACCAAACTTTTGCTAACTATTGTTGACTTCGTCCAGTCTAACTCCATTCTAACTGCACATCGAGAGCAATGCAAAAAAGTGCGATTTGAACAGAAGCCTTCGACACGGCATTTCCGTGGTTTTTTTTGAATACAATTTGCCGCGTTTCTCATATGCAAGATGATCTTAGGTGGACGAGGCCCGATTCCTTGTTCTACGATACTACTCGCAGGGAGAGGCACAAAGGTGTAGTTTCATGGGGTGTCGTTGATGGTTAATTTCACAATAAATATAAGTTGCCCCGCTCAAGCACCACTCTACCCCGATATTTACGATACTTTCTGAACTTGTGAGAGATATAATACTTTATTAAGACTCCAAGAGGTCCAACTAAGCACTACTCAATAGCAGCTGTTTGCCTTCTAAGTGTTCGGTCCACCCTTAGGCACCTTGGTGCTAGAACGCAGGGATCTGTGGTAGACGACCGGGTGTAGAGGGGTTCTAGCTAGCTGTGTCCTCTTTCGCTCCGTCGGACTGATTCACAATATCTTCTAATCTGTCGATAACCGCTTCAATCACCGCGTCAGTTTCTGGCTCTTGACTGATAGGAGCTAACTGTCCGTCAGGATCCTGTTTGGGTTCAGGGACAGTCTGATCGGGGACTTCGCCAGCCCCAAGTATCACACCCATAAGAGATAGTCGCCACATGAGGTCGTAGATATCCCAGTTAGGAGCGTACTTTGGGTCATCGGCCGTGATATCGAACTCGTAGCCATTTCGGATAATACGCTGAGTCTTTGACGAGACCATGAGAAAATCAAGGCTCGAGTCGCTCTCCTCGAAAATTTCGCTCAGGTCTTGCACAAGCGAGGGCTTCCATTGGAACTTGGGCAGGTATTCTTTATGCAGCTTTGACTTGCTGAAAACAAAAAGCCGCAGACGGATCCCGTTGACAATACCCTCGTGGTTGAAAAGCCTCTCGATTGGTCGAAAACCAAGCCTCACCTTATCCCATAATTGATGCGGCACGTAGTTGAGATAAACCATGTTCGCTGGAACGTCTAAATTTCCTCCTAGCGCAGCTCTGATCGCGGCAATCTTTTCCGGCCCATACACGCTGGCGAGGGCGTCTAAAGGGCTGTCAAGGCGGCCTTTGTGTTTGATAGCGCTATATGCAAACGCATGCGCAATTTGGCCCACTCCCGATTTCATGATGACACACTTGGCACCGTCTCGCTTTCTGGTCTATAGCACGTCAGCATATTCTCATCCCGAGCGAATAGCGCTTTTACTTACCTGATATTTTGAAGCCTCACTTCTGCCGGCTGTCGACTTGTCCTTTTGACTGGCAGAGAGCGGCGTGGCAGGGAGCGGCGTGGCAGAGAGTGGCGTGGCAGAGGCATCCCCAGGAGCGCCATGCCCTCGAGGACTGCTCTTGTTCATAGATGTTCGACGAGCCTTTGGTAGTTCTGTTGTTGTTACGAGGGTCCTTTTACCTCCTCGTAGTGGTGTAGTGGTCGCAGAGTATTGTGGTGGTGTCTCAGGAAGGTCTTGTTTCTTCGAGCCATGCTCACGTATTTTTTTGAGGCCTGTGAAAATTTTGCTCGTCAGCTGGTGTATAATATAGGAACAATTCCATCATGTAATGCTTACCAGCTTCGAGGAGGGTTGGCACAGTGTCATCCAGTCGATACATGACATTGGCGAAGTCAGACCAGTCACGATCCGTTTTCGATTGCAGCCTATCAAGGTAATCCTGAAGCTCTGCAGTAGTAGCAGACATGAAAACAGCCCATACTCGAGGTGTGAAGCGATCGGGCGTGTAGAATTCCGCGAAGTTCTGGGATGCTGTTGCTTCGATACGTTCCAGAAGAACAGAACGCTTATCCCAGTCGAGTAAAGACGACAGGCTTGGATCCAACTTAGACCATGGATGCGAGAGGAAGTTGCAAGTTTCTTGTAGGTACGTGTTGTTCATATTATCGTCCTTAAACCCCTTGAGCAGGTTCTCGAGAGCGTCGAGTTGAAGCCTACAGGCTGTGTCTTCAGGCCTCGAATCGTCGGCGAAGAACGCCGTGTATTCAGCGAACAGTCTGTCTTTGCGCCTTGTGAAATCCGAGTTGTCATCGTTGGAGTTTGCCATGTCGTCGAACCTCGGTTGAAAAGGGGAAGTTGAGAAGATTGCAGTTAACGAGCTGAAGGCGTAACAGTTGGTTGAATCTATCGAGCTAAGATTTTGAAGCGTGGAAGACGGATTGCAAAAACGTGGTTGCTGAGGAGAAGTAAGTTCAAGGTTCGGCTTCAATTATCAATCAGGTACGTAATGCCTACCGTAAAACAGAAGGGTCGTGGTCGCCAAAGGTGCGGCAGGCATGTCCTCCTAATTCTGAGACTCGGAAGGTTATTTACGGTACATGCCTACCTTTTGGAGCCGTAGACCTGCGCCGCCCCTTCTTCATGGATAGCATAAATCCTCGCCGAAGAAGGCTTGACTCCCCCTCCCCCCCCATCGTGACCTGAAAAATGACCAAAGGAAAGAAAGGGTGTGTGTGGTTGCATCACAGCTGGCTTCTCTGGTCCTGATGTCGGAACGGCGAAGTTGACTCAGTCGCGATGTCGCAGATGCGCTCATCAAGCTTGACGTGCCTGACCTGAGGAAAGCCTTGTAGAACATGTCAGTCGAATCGTCAAAAATCCAAAGAAAATTCAGAAGTCTTTTTTCAGGTGCGTACCGTTGGTATTTGTAGTATGAAAGTGTCCCTATGACATCCGGGCTCGTCCCTCGCCATAGGAAACAGTTTGAGGTCTTGTTCAGGACCATGAAGTTGTCTTACCTATGACGTACGGGCTCATCCCTCGACATAGGGAACAGTTTGAGGTCTTGTTCAGGACCATATGGTATTGTCTAGTGAAGTCGAGTTAGTTCTGTATGAGGTTGTCTTACCTACGACGTCCGGGCTCATCCCTCGCCGTAGGAAACAGTTTAAGGTCTTGTCCAGGACCATGTCAATCGCCTTCAAAGTTACAACTCCTGGACGGCGCGATACTTGTCTTCGATGGCACGAGCACAATGAGTTGAGGGAACTGCCTCACATTTTTTGTCTAATCTGAGCGAAAACCTAGGTGTCGTGATAAGAATCCACGAGCCGACAATGCTCAGCCAAACGAGCCAATGTCCATACCGATTCGGCCAATTCTTAATGGTCCGAATCACCAAGCATGACCTCCACCGCCTTGGCCCCATGCATCTCCTCCACCTCCGGCATCACCGCCATCGCCTTGGCCCCATGCATCTCCTCCACCTCCGGCATCACCACTATTGCCATCTGCTCCACCGCCGTCTTCCTGAAGTTGGAGATAGTTGTCGTTGGGGTCACCAATGCAAGCACCTGAGCCCAGAGCATCAAGGATGCCAAATGCACCATGGCGGACTTGTGTCTGGCGGTTCCGCTTCATGTCCTTGAAAGTTCCGAAGGCTGCCGCGTCTCTTTCCTCACGTGCAGCTCTAGCAGATCGACCATCTCTGTTCTGGGTCTTTCCTTTGTCGCAGTCTTGTGCTTCATGACCGGATCGCTTGCAGGTCTTGCAGAATACCGGGGGGTTCTTGCATTGTGTCTGGGAGTGTCCCATTTCACCACAATGCTTGCAACGGATTTGCTGGCAGTCGTTTTTGGTGTGGCCCACCTGTCTGCAGTTCTTGCACCTCGGGGTTGGGCAATCTTTATTGACATGGTCGGCCGAGCCGCACGAGTGACACGTACGCTGCGGCTTATCGGGGCACTCGCTGGCCCTGTGACCTGGGTTGTTGCAGTTCTTGCATCGAAAAGCATCTTGTCTCTTCTGACGGGTAGCTTCTGGATTCTGTGAGCATTCGAACGCTTTATGATTGTCAGCACCGCAATGGGAGCACTTGTTGCAGGGGTCGCCGGTGTGACATTCCCAGCAGTTGCCGCAAATGCGCTTGCCAAGACAGGTCTTGTGATGAGCCGCTGTCTCTTGGGCACCACACTGCTGACAGAGCTTTGGATCGGGGCAGTCATGAGCCAAATGACCTAGCTTTCGGTAGTTGTTACACTTGGTCTTAGAGCACTGCCCACGTGCGTGTCCTGACTCCTTGCAATACGTGCAGAACAGCTTCTTCAGGCAGGTGTTTTCGTCATGAGTGGGTTCATCGCAGTTCGTGCATGAGAGAACCTGAAGTTTGTAGCTGCGGTCCGTCGCGTTTGTGAGGATCATTCCGAGCTTGCTCCTTGCTGCCCGGGGTTCGGCAACCATCCCATCGTTCAGCAAGATGATTTCGCATTGGATAGCTCTGGTAGTCGCGAGACAATTGCGGTTCGAGTCCACGCAGAAGCCAGCCTTATCCGTCTGAACATAGTCAACAATAACAAGATCTCGCTCTTCACCTTGGGAGGAGTCGAGGGTTCGGACGTCGATGCGGTGCAAGTCCTCATCCGAGAGGGTGCCTCGTGCATGTTCGTATGTCAAAGTCTGGCGGTAGAGATCAACCTGAGCCTTGTAGAGGGGCACAATCAAGATCCTTGCCGGTGCGTCCGAGTGAACACCTGTCAGTCTTGGGTTGCGCAGAAGTTTCTTGACGAGAGGGATGACCCAATTGACGTGCGCGGCGTTGTTGAACGAGGTGCCGTGTGAAATTGCCCTGCTTTTGGGAAATTGCGCGACTAGACGAGATTGCTTTGCCGTCTGTTTACCGAGGAACTCGCTCAGCTCCTCGGAAAATGCGACTGTCGAGATGGGGAATTGTTTCTGCTTCGCCGGATTCCTCATACGGTCTGCGTAGTTCATCCTACTAGGCAGTGGTCGTAGATTTCCGCGAGGTCGGTGGGTGACGTCCAGCCAGCCAATCTCAACATGTGCCATAGTTGCTCTCTTCAAGAGGGATACCTGCAGCTGCGGGGTGAACGGGTTCTCAGTGGCTTTCGCAGCTTCACTGAGGTAAGGCTTCAGCTGTTCCGGATCGCCAAGAAAGAACCAAGCACGGGGATTGTAGTGCGCCACGCTGATCAACGAGCTAAGCTCCGACTGGCGTCCAGCTTCATCCGTGAACACAAACTCTGCTTGAAAGCGTCTGACGGTTGTGTTGGCAGCGACGACTGGGGTTGTGCAAATGATTCCATCAAAGTCAGCCAACATGTCGTGAAAGACGACCTTGATCAGACCCCGAACTTCTCTCAGCTGATCGGCTTCAAGTCCTCCGTCTCGTTCGCCAATGTCGAGGAAATTTCGAAGATCTGGGTACCGATCGACGTGCTTCTCATAGTAAGAGACTGCCGCTGCTTCTGCCGTGACGTTTTTGGTAATGCGATTGCGTTTGGAACGACTCTGCTTCTCCTTGTGGAAGTCAACACCAAGCTTCTGAAACTGATACGCAGCCAGGAATATGTAGGCCGGGTCCGCTCCGTCAGCGTCAGAGTCCGAAGTCTGTTGCATGGTCTGGATACTCTCCTCAGCCTGCGCAATATCAAAATATTCGTGACGGGGTTGAGTGCTGGGCGCGATAGTACGAGCCAATGACTTGACCTCGAACTCCAGTCCGTATAGTCTCATGATCGTGGGTGCACCTTCGAGTCCCCAATCGTCGAAGTACTCCTGAAACTTTTTCGCCATATCATCCACAACCTGGTTGTTAGGTGCAATGTATAAAGTTCGCACTGCCTTAGGCGTTTCTGTGCTAAAGGTACAAGCCGCTTGGAAGAACTTGATGAACTCGGTTTTTCCTGAACCAGCAACGCCTGGGATGAAGATCAAGCCTGCAGGTAAGTCAACGAGCTTGCTCAGGATGGCCTTCTTTGCCTCGTCGAGACTTGTGTATTTGGCTTGGATCTTCTCAGGGCAGGTTTCCGTGTTCTCGAGGCGTGACAATTCTCCGAGAACAGGATACAGAGCGTGAAGATCGACAGAAGGGGTGGTTTCATCACGCTGAAAAGCCTGGATGAATCGATAGGCAGCAAGGTTCTGTTCTCCAATGGGTGTCGAGGCGGATGCTGGGTTGTGGAGCGCGTTAATTGCGTGAATCACTGCGCGGATTGTCTTATCGCTTGTGCTTCTCCGAATGCAAGCCTTAAACCCTTTTTGGGCATCGACTATGCTTTCCATGTACGACGTCATCGTGGAAGACTCGTTCAAGCTGATAAACGGCAGGTCAACTGCGATTGGAGCACGACGCTTGTTCTCGTCTGAATTCTCGCTCTTGGGTTCGAGGGGGCATTTGGTAACGTAAACCTGGGCATCGTGTGCAACGATGGGCAGCTTCATGTCTCACCTCTCGGCCGGGAACCAAATGACTTCGTCGGAGATGGGACTGTCGGCATCTTGAATGATGAGTGTATCTCTGTGTTGCAGGATGAATTCGCGAATGGGGCGGTCGTGCTCTTCAGGACTGATGTCGCTGTGGAGTCTGAGACTGTTGATGACTGTGTCTTCGAAAGATCCATGCATAACGCCTTGAACATGGTCTCGGATGATAGGAATGAATTCCTCATCGTCGTAATCAGCGAAGTCTCGAGTGATAGCCACGAGTGACGCAACAGCCTGGTCAACGTCTGCGGTTCCAACCGACTGAATCGTTTTGACGGACGGTAGTCGAATATGGCAGGCTTCCCCAAGGGAAGGAAGATAGATGTCGGCTCCCTTGGGCAGAACTACCACGATGAACTGCGAATGTCCTTTCGAATGCTGGAGAGGAATGACGAGCGCATCTAACTCTGATGATACAACTTCTGAGGCAGCTGCTTGCTCTGAGAATGCCGCGTTGGCTGCACCGACGATGTGGGTGACATTGTACTGATCTTCATTTCGAAATCGAACGAGAGCTGCTTGTGACGGGATCTCTGAAGGAAGGCCTCCGTTGGGCCTGGGGACATTACCAAGCGGCATGTCATGAGTTCTGGGACTCTTGGGGAACCATCTGTCCAATGGCCGCTCTTCGGGATTCTTGTCTGCGTCGAGTGCTGTCTGGAACACATCAGAGAGGACGTCTCTTAAGTTCTCACCACCCTGAAGAATGGGCTTCTCAACGAGAAGTTCCATTTGAACATGATCTGAAGCAAAAACTTCCTTGAGGGCAGCGAGATCTTTGGTGAGTATCATCGATGACTTGTTGTAAGCTTTGTCGAAATTAGTGACAGAGCGCTGCTGATTGTCAGACACGTTCATTGTTACGCCTGACGTTGAGATAGAAATCCGGATCAATTCTGACATTGCCACCGCTCGAGGATTGTGTTCCCGTAAGGCAACGTTCGAATCGTCTCGTGACAGGTCCACAACTTCGAACTGTTCCATCTGTTCGAAGTAGACAAGGGCTTCTCCAACACAGGTGTTAGAGAGTCCAGCATCGTAGAGATGGACTTCGACCTTGATGTACTTGAGAAGGAGTGGTGAGATCGACTCTTTGCTGATCCGGAGCTTCAGTGACAAGCACTCTGTGGAGCACTTTCCAACTTTGGTTGCGTTGGTATTCTCTGCCGCCGGATGCGATAGCCACTCGGTGTCGGAAGCAGAAACTTTGCCCAGACAATGGATAGAGTTGAGGGTCTGGTAGGGAATCCACTGGAACAAATTGTTAGAAGCCGAAAGACAAGGAGCTCGAGCAATACTCACGTTTTGATCGTAGACTTTTGCGGTGGCGGGTGCCTCCTCAGAATCTCCCCAAGTATCTTGACCACCGGAGCCTTCAGCAGCACCCCAAGGATCAGGCTCAACTCCGTCGACTTCGGATGCCATGGTCGCGGAGTTCTGTGAAGTATCTAGATGAGCTTGTCAGATGTGCCCAAAAAACAAAACGGAAAAAACAGAAATGTGCCTGCCAGATGACGAGAAAAATGCAGCGACAGGAGCTGTGGAGCAGCGGGAACGGGAAAATGGCGCGGCTCAAAAGCGCAAAATTCCATCTGCATTGCAGAGGGGTTTGCTGAAGCAGCAGGGGCATGTGTGAAGGAAGAGGAAACGACGCGACCTAAACGCGGCTGAAAATAGCCGGGGGAAGCCACGCGTCTCATGGACAACACAGATGACAGTCTGAGAATGGACTTACCTCCAAATTTCGATAAACGACTCAAAATTGGCGATCTTTTGAGTGATGTCGGAGACGGAAGGAACGGAGAGTGATCTGCTTGACGAGAGTATGGAGACGTGTACTGACGTTGGCGGTAGGAGTGACGTGGAAAGAAAAAAAAAGGGAAGAAGTTCAATTGTAGAAAGAAGCGCGACCAAGAGCTTACGGACAATCCTAGCCTTGCCTTTCGCAGCTTGGAGGGGGAAAAGAAGAAGAGGAAGGGAGGCAAGGCGAACGCAGGAGATATCAGGCGACGCCGTGGGTCGACGACCGCAAGTGGGGCAGAAATTTACACACGTGACATAAACCCTTGGAAAAGAGGGAAAGAGGGAAGGAGGGAAGAAGACGGAAGGAGACGGAAGGAATAGAAGGACGATGGCTGCGAAATTGGGAAGGTGCGTTGCACAATCGAGGCTTTGTAAGTGGATCACACGTCAAGGACCTTCACAGATCCCAGCGGCACAACAAGTGGCAAGACCAGGAGACGAAACCTTGGGTTCGCTGATGTTGTATACATATTTGGCATATGATAAAGGAAACAAAGCCTGAAGGCTAGGAGCCATAAAGCGAACATCAAACAAAGTAGAATATGTAAACGCAGCATACAGGTGGACAGTATGAGCAGAGGGAGCCTGGTGCTGAGGCTCCTGTGACTTGTGTCTAAGGTAGGTCTTG
Organism: Colletotrichum sp. SAR11_59; assembly: GCA_025328345.1. Taxonomy (NCBI): domain Eukaryota; kingdom Fungi; phylum Ascomycota; class Sordariomycetes; order Glomerellales; family Glomerellaceae; genus Colletotrichum; species Colletotrichum sp. SAR11_59. The sequence continues at coordinate 11,904 of JAKMXC010000226.1, forward strand.
CTATACCTTGTCTGATGGCATTGATCCCAAACAGCCTCTGAAAATAATACTCACAGTTGCCATCAGAGGAGCAGCTTGGATGAAAGCGAGAAGACCTATTCTTCAGGTAGTGAAATCAGCGTTGAGACGTGTGGAATCGGGAAGCAACTCTGCAAAACATCTACAAAGGACCTTCCAATGAGTCAGCCTTTCATGTCACGAGCTCTGATAATGGCTGCAAGGGCAGCTTTTTCAAGGACCTGCCTACCTTGCCTGAGCTGTCGTCAAAAACGTGGCGCAGACCACGCGGAGCCGCATGCAGCGTAACTTTAGTGGGGCGTCTATCAAATGCCTACCTTATTCAGACCTCGAGGAACGGCAACGCAAGCGCTGCTGGGAAGACCTAACGGCTCCTGCTTTTGGGAAAGAGTCGGGTTAAATTGCCAGTGTCGGGCCTGCCGGCCCGGGGCTTGAGTACTCGCCGGCACAGTCGCCGGGTCGTTGCGTATGCTCAATTGAAGTCCTCGTTGCGTACGCTCAATTGAAGCCCTCGTCGTGGGCTTAATTAAGGCCCTGTATCGCGCCCCTGATTGAAGTACAGCGCTTGAATTTATCGCTAGGCAGGCAGGCGTAAAGGGGATCCAACCAACAGGGTGGCTTCGTTTCAGGGCTGGGGGACCCACACAGGCAGGATACCTACCTAGGTACCTTAGCTGGGCTGCACAGGCAATTTAACCCGACTCTTGGGGAAGGCAGCGCCGCCCCACCCACCCGCTGTAAACACCCCGCCGCCGGGGGGATCCATCATCCCCAAACCCTGGGGCGCGCTGCACTTTCAGGTACCTTAACTAACTACCTTACCTTAGGTACCTACCTACCTTACCTTAAGGTGCCTTACTAATCGGGTGGGCGCGTAGAGCAGAGCCCGGGTACCTGGACTTCGGGGGGGTTTCAGGGTCGGAAATCACTGCACTTTTGCCCGGCTTGCCTCTCAAAGTACCTAACCACATAACCTCTCTTACCAGAAAGGCATTGCGGGATTCTATTACCGGCCGATAAATCGACAAAATGAAACTACAAGACGTTTGTGATTGAACATTACGGTTTCGCAGTTCTCTTGTCAGACCATAACAGGTAAAGCATCCACCTACGTCGCACTTGGAGCACACCACAGCCCTGACAATGAAAGTCGCTCACAATTCATCAATCGCCTCGAATCGCCAAATGGCCGCCCTCAAGCAGCCGTCCCGCTGCACACAGTCACTGGCCTGTCGCGCCTGCCAAGACAGCCCACCGATGACCACAAGGACAAGCGTTTCTGTTGCGGCAATCAAGATTAGACATCTACAAATTCAAACAATGATGTCGAGCCTCAGGTCGCCGGAGACTAGACATCCACATCTGCTCCTCCCTTCCCATCGAGTGCGATGGTGGCCACAGAAGACTCCTCAAGCAATTGTGTCCCCATCTGTTCACCGCTTCGAGGCAAGCGAGGTGTATTGTCAACAACTTCAAGAATGGGTTATGCCTACCGTCCTCTGAAAATCTCGGGATGGAAATGAGCGCCATGTTTCTGCAAGCTTGAAACTGACCAAGCCTTGATCCCCGACCTTCAGCTCCGCGAGATCTCGGGAATGAGCAATCCAGCGACCTAACGAACTTGGCGAAAGATGGCTACACAGACGGATGGCCCCTGAATCTGGCTACACACACCAAGCGCCTGGAGTTTGAATCAAGCTTGTTGACCTAGGCCCTCTCGTGGATGCTGTTACCGCTTTCGCACCCCAGCACGACATCGCCTTCTTAGATGCCGAGGCCCCCATTCGAAGTGTTGCAGGGACAGAACCTATGAAGCTCAGGAACAAAGCTACTATTCCAGGATTTTTCTCCCGGTACCAAACTAGGGGCAGTCCGACTGGAAGTATCGCTATATATACCTCCACCTTTCAATGTGGCAAGCAGTTCTCTTCCGTTTTCGAATTCATGCCGCAGCAAAGGCAGTACCATACCGGGGCAACTTCCATACCATTCATCGACAAGTCAGTGCTCTCACAATCTCTCAAGGGCATCGACCTCTAGTAGTGCCTGAGGCCGGTCCTGCATGAGATCTACGAAGGAGGTTCAAGATCGATGACGTTGTCAGCACCTTCGCAGAAGATAAGAAAGCCTCTTCGGTGAATGTTTCAACGCCACTGGCTCTTGAGCATCTCGAGGCAACCAGTCGCAAAGTTGCAGCTACGGTCGTTTGCCCCCAGTCGCTCCAAGATGGCGATCTCTCTTATCATCAAGGCCTAATTCCTGGTAAGCCTTCATGGCAAAGGCACCGTCGCTTACACCTTCAGGAACGGCATGGATGATGACGGCAGCGAAAAGCTCGTCTCTTTCGCAACTAGTCTGTACCTCCCGACCCACGAGATCATCAATTTCACAACCCACGACAACTGACATCAAGACCTCAACACTAATATCTCAGCCAATGAGCACGTTACCCGCGTGAGCTAGCAGCAACGCAGTGACATGCAGGCCAGGCTACAGACAAGTTGATGACTTGGATTCTAGTCGCCGCAACCACCGAGAAGACCGCAGCCGTCATGACGATCATCGCTCTCGCTACCACGACTGTGCCCGCTACAATGACGACGAGGTAATTGCCTCCTCTTGACGATGACAGGCGGAAGAGCACACGTCCCAGGAAATAACTGCTGTCGAACTAGCAGTTCGTACAAAGCATCTCCAAGATTCGAAAACTTTCGACCTAATTTGGCGATTGTGAGAACGGCGACACAGGGCACAATGACCCCAATAACAGCGGCAACATTCGACCTGCGGCCGAGGCTCACTGGATGTCTGTTCGGTTTGCCAATCAGCGCCCACCTTCTCGCTTGTCCGGACGCGGAATTTCATCCTCTACGTTTCCCTCCTCACCTGTGCGCTCGCGGCAAACCCCCTCTCACGGCTGTGCCCCGACATCTTCAAGGTGCTCAAAGTTTCGCCTTGCTGAGATTCCCTTGGAGACAATATACCGCAGGTAGAGGACAAATCCAGGCATCAACTCTCTCGATTGGCATTAAACCGAACTTTTGCCAACCACACAAAATATCATCGCAAGGTTACCGCATGGGTTCGAGACCAAACTTGTAGATAACGACTTCGCTTCCGCGGCAAGGGTCCCATACAACCTTTTCCATACAACGATTGCTCTCCGATAGCAGAACACCACTGCTCAGATCTCATTCGCGCCTTCCACATCTTGATTTCAGCCCAGCTCGACCACGTCAATTCGGAACCAATATTGCCACTCATGCATATATATCATACCATCTCATCTGCTACTGTTCGCCACGTGCCCTGCAAGCGCTCTCCAGTTACGAGTTCCACCTACAAGAACCAGAAGTCAATTAGGACGGAGATCTGAGAGGTGTGTCAGACTTTTCTTGACAAAATGAAGAAAACTACCACAAGCATCACGAAGTACCGGTATGTTTCGAGGTTGGCGACCTTGTTCACATTATCGAAGATCCTCTCCACGAAAGTCGCCATGGCAAGCACTACCACGTCAAGTGGCCCATCCACCGCGATTCTTATGGCAAAACGTAACAACGCCCCCGAAAGACGTACCCTGCTTTGGTACGCCGCTACTAGTCCTCGCATCCGCATTAATCAAAGCGAAACTTCGCGATGTAAATACACAGCGCGAAGTACTGCACTGTCGGTAGAGGAATGTCTATACTAGGAAAGCACTATTGCCGTGTTCTCTTTGCGTACTGTGAGTACACGTCTTTCACGGATCAAGAAGGTCAGCCGCAGGCAGCCCTGATTACGGCCTCACCCATTTTTTCTACTCACCTCCTACCTCTTGACAAGGCTTGCTCCTGCCACCTAAGGCACCTGTGAATCAGGGCTTTTAATGAGAGCGACCACCCGCCTCGCCCCATTTCAACAACCTGCGAACGCTCTAGTGTCTCCGGCCTCACCTCGATCACTCGCTTCAGTATCACTGCCTAAGTTTTTGTTTATCCTCCCCCTCACCCCCCCTGTTCTCCTCCCAGACTTCTTCATTCACAGACCAGTTGTTCTGCAGACTTAAACAACTAGATTCCGCGGCCGATCGTCACCGCCAACGCAAGCTCCACAGCAATTCATCATCCATCGCGCAATCCCCTTCTTCGATCGACTCTTAGCTTCTCAATCTCGTCACTCACGTTTAACCTACACCCAACCCCACATCCCAAGCTCACAATGTGGAGCAAGCACGGATCCCTCACTCCCTGCTTTGGCGATATGGATCAATTTTAGGCAAGCACATCTCCCTTATTTCAGACTCAGACGACCTACCAGCCAGCATGGTGCAAAAGAGTAGGTTCACAAGCACGCAGGCACTTGAAGCGTGAGCTGCCCACGGACTCGTGTCTACTAATCGCCTTAACCAGAGACATGCGGACACCAGAGTCAGATTCTACGTCAACCCGCGAGGCTTGATTGGCGTAGGCAGTCTCAACCTTAAGAGTGAAGGCCAAGGCGTTATACCTACGGAGAATGAGCTTGCAGGAGGGTGCATAGAAAAGGAGTTGACTATGGATTAGTCCGGTTGTCCCTTGGGGAGGGCACATGAGAACGTTGGAGATGGACAAATGCTTTGTTGAGATGCCCTTTCATTTCTGAATTAACTGATCTTTACAAAGCGGCACTGAACATGTTCTTAAAATCGCGTCTGGCGGTCTCAACCCTACTGCTTCTCCCAGAAATGAAGGCCGAGTGCTTCTGGAGAAGAACCTGGATCCAGCTAACCAACGCAATCACGCTTGCACTTGCGAAGGCGTAATTTCGTGGGGTTTCAGAGGTGGTCAATACCACCAAAAGAAACATTTCACCTCGCTAAAGCGTCTCTCCAGACTGCATTTAGTTATTGATGGGATACGTGATGTGCTCGAAACCGTATGTTTGCCACCTCACGAGCCACTGTTCATAGTCAAGCCCCCAAAATCGAGCTTCAATCGTTTCTTTCTCCTTGACCCAGAAAGCTCAATCCGCGTTGCAAGTATCAATGAAATCTGAGAACCAACGGCTGAAGTCGGACGTGATCCATTCCATTATGAGGTTGAGGCATGTGCTTAGCATGCAAATGCCGGCTCCGTCACGAGTGCTCCTGATACTGTAAGGCCCGTGGATAACCTGTTATGTTGAGTTTGGTTAGCAAGGAGTCACAACATTACGTAGTAGAAAGGGAAGTCGACATACAAACGTGTCTTCTCCGTCCTCTGCAAATCTACGAAAGAAGGAAGAAGATTGCAAGTATGAATGCCTGACGCGTTCTCCGAGAGGGGGATATAATGCATCAACGACAACGAGAGGAGACGAGTTCGTCGACTCAGCAGCTGCTCTTTCACCTTACGCATATATCAAGCCTCTTGTTTTTCTCTTATCACTCTACAAGACTGAAAAGCCCTTCTCAGCAAGCAACTTACTTATTTAATATAATTTTAGATCCTTAGTAGTCTGGAATTTGCTTTATAAATTACTCATAATATATGTAAAAAGAATAGACACAACAATTGTAATGAGGACAATAAGGATAAGGATGAGGAGGAGGGCGACGGCAAGGACGAAGAGGACGACGGCAAGGACGACGGCAAGGACGACGGCAAGGACGATAATAATAAGAAGGGTTTCAGTGCGTAAATCTTGCGATATTTCAAACAATCAACTCACCGAAGCTTCTTTCTTCGTTTGAAACTGCTCACAGCAGGGCTAGAGTCTTCCCTGGGCGATGTTGTATTACTTATAAAGCTTAGAAAAGCTGTGTGCTTTAAGCAATTGACATCTCTCGCCTTCGCGAGGAGTGGTAAAATAAGAAATTTAAGTGAGCAGCTTGCACTGTCATTTTCTTTGAGAAATTCCAAGTCTAGCACTCACAGGCACTCAAGCATTAAGTGCAGGTTAACAGGGACCCTACAAACATTTCCATCATTGCTCGCATCTACGACTTAAGAGCGCAAGCCTAGCGTCAAGTTTTGCGTCGATCCTTGGGAACTAATCTCCAAAGTTCAGTTGAGAATGGGTAGCGAAAGCTACATAGTTGCGCCTGCGAACGGGTGAGCTTGCGCGATGGGTCCATGGGAAGTGATGTTTCTGGATTTGACCTCCCTCTGAAGAGAGAGCCTCTGAATTGTGGGAGATATGTAAGGACTTTGTTGAGATACGCTTTTGCTTTTTTTTTTTTGCTTCTAAATCGATTGATCTTCAGAAGCGGCATTGACCATGCTCTTGATATCACATCTGGTGGCCGAAGTCCTATAGCTTCACAACTCATGAGTTTGGCCGGTTCCTGAGCTTCTCCCGAAGACGAAGGCCCGAAGGCTCCCGGGGAACATTGGAGAAGAAACTGGATCCAGCCAACCAACGCAACCACGCCCGCACATGTGAGAGCGTGAGCGAATTGTGGAGCTTCGGGTCTGGCTCGCTGAAATTGCAGTGAGGACGGAGACGGAGAAAAAGGCGTCCATGCTGGGGGGAACGTCTGTCATGTCGGGGATGGTTGTGTTTGTTGCGGGGAGCCGCAAGGTGACAAGGTCTCCCAAGGGCCCAGGCACACAGGCGGCGCCCGCCTGCAGGGTGGCAGTTCCCAGCCAACGGGCGAGGATCAGAGCTCGTGTCGGGTGGAGAATGCGCGCAGCAGCGATCGGCAGAGCGATGCAGGAACAATTCCTGGGGTGAGAGCGACTCTTGGGTCACAGTTGATGTTGACGGGTGGTGGTGTTATTCATAGAAATCGGGTTTCTCCTGGCCTTGGTCAACATTTCAATTGAGTAAGAGTATCAGTTGAAGATTTCTTCCATCTCAGGCTGTGTGAGACAGGAGAGGAGAAAAACACCCGAATGATAAGGCGGTTCCCAAGGTTCGATGTTTTTGTTTTTTTAACCTTTTCCGTGTGTGATTAAAGTCTCCATCTTGTAGGCCGGGTTGTCCGGTGGTCGGCGCTGCAGAGCAGATTGCTGTTGCTTCCTGTTTGACAAGGAAGTCATTACCTCGAACGCGAAACTTTGTTTAAATTGGTTCAATCAGATGTTTAGTCGTGGGTCCCTTTCTTCCTTCTTGAACAGGTCGGCGCTCGGTGCAGCTCTTCCTCCTCCTTCTCATTGAGGTGGACAGTGCCGCCACCCTTGTCACCTCTAACGCGCCATATCATGCCAACCCGACCGGCAATCAGAGCATCTCCGTCTCCATCTCCCACCTCTCAGCGACTGCTGCTACCGTGACGGCGCCGCGACTCGGCGAGGACACCTGAAATCAAATCACGCTCTGCGACGGCACGTTCAATTCGTACGTAATTTTCCGCTGGGGTGTGGCAAAGATTACTTACTAGGACTAGCACCTAGCTCGAGTGAGGCGTCGATACGGGTGTCTCAGCACAGCTGCAAGCCACCACCAAGCCTCTTCAACGCGTCCGTTGAGCTGCTGGCACGTTCCCTGAGCACCTGTCATCCAATCATACCGCACGGCCGGTGCCAATTGCCCGTTGTTATTTGTTCCTCCCGACGAGCAAGCCGTCCGTCCTGTCTGGGACCTGCAGATCAGCTCTAAACGATACCCAAGACATGACATATGAAGCGCGGCCTTCTTTATTTGCGACTCGAGAAGGAGGAAAACACTTCTGTGGCGTTCCATCAGCCAAGTGCCTCAAGGAGCCCGTCGACTCTTCGAGTCAATTGGATGTCACCCTAATGTGCTGGGTGGAAGTTTTTTCCCCAGTTGCCCGTCTCGTTTTGGTCGGCAACCCAGAATCAAGGTTGCATGTTCCTGGCCACCACCCCGGCTGGACCAGTTGAACCGCGAGTCGTCCAGGTCTAGCTCGGTAGCTCTGTGGTGCCGCTGGCGACGACCCCAGCAGAAATGCAAAGCTAACGCCTGGCTAAACCAAACAAGCGTGACGAGCTACCTTGCACACCCTCTCCACCATCCACTTCCCCCAATGACGGCGCGGGCTGTTGGCGCGCATACCTGGGATAAGCTTTGCGAGCCCAGCAGAATTGGGAATTGGACCAGCGAGCCCTCCTGGTCTTAGTCTTTGGAGATGGGCAGGTCTCGGCAGGGGTTCTCCGTATGTGAAAGTGGTGGCTTGAGAGGTGGAAGCGCATATTTATCACCCCTTCCCGTTCCTCGACTCCTCTACGCTCTTCTTATGTCACGCATCCTAATCCCAACGCCGACCGTCCGTCTGTACAACTTCGTCATCGTACCTGCCGAATCTCGCCTTTCGACTATCACGTCTTACGACTCAAACCACAATGAAGTTCTCTCTCGCCCTCCTCGCCGTCGGCCTCGTTGCCGCCCAGGACTTCTCCGGACAGCCTGACTGCGCCGTACGTTGCTCCTCCCAACAACTATCAAAGCAACAACCCGGCTAACAACTTTGCCATAGATCCCCTGCCTTCGCGATGCCATCCCCAAGGTTGGCTGCGCCTTGACCGACACCGCCTGCCAGTGCACCTCCGACAAGCAGGAGGCCCTCGTCCCCGTCGCCGCTCCCTGCCTGCTCTCCGCCTGCAGCTCCGCCGACCTGGGTAAGGCCCAGGCCGCTGCCGCCGCCGCTTGCCAGAAGTTCTTGGCCACTGCCAGCGGCTCCACCAAGCCTACCGGCTCTGCCGCCTCCGCCGCGTCCTCCGCTGCCGGCGCTCTCTCTTCTGCTGCCGCCTCCGTCAGCGCCTCTGCCTCCGCTGCCATCACCTCCGCCGCCTCTGTTGCGTCTTCCGCTGCCTCTGTCGCTTCCTCTGCTGCCTCCGTTGCCGCCTCCGCCTCCCGTAACGCGACTGCTTCCAGCACCACCCTGTCCGGCAGCCGCACTCCCTCTGCCTCCGCCACCGGCACCGGTGCCAGCGCTACTGCCTCTGCCACCGGCGCCGCCGGCCAGGCTACTGCCGCCGTTGGCGGTGTTGCCGTTGCCGCTCTGTTCGGTATCGTCGCCGCCCTCTAAGCGCCTTCAGCGTGGTAAAGGAATGTCCAAATTGGATTGGGAAAGGGGGTTTTCGTTTCTAGCGCAACAAGACTTGGGATGTGTTGGATGATTTCTACAATTGAACGGTCTAGACTTAATGCGAATTGGACAGGAAACACCAAAAGGTTTCGTCATGATCACGACCTGTTCTGTTATTGCCATGGCAGCAGCACCTTGTTAGGAAACAGGAGGTATATATTTAATTGAATACATCAAGAATCAGCAGCCCTTCCTTCTTTTTGATCGACTTATGATGATACGAGGGACAACTTTCGCATGCCGATTGTCTGGGCCTCTGCAGCCACTCGGGGATTTACTTCGGAAGAGGGGTAAAGGGAACTGAATCAATGCGGGCGCGGGAGGCAAACTCACAACCTTTTTCCTTCAAGCCTTGATGGCGCAGCAGGTGCCGGCTGATGCCAAGATGACGGACGAAGTTTCCCGCTGCTGACGACATCCGTCCGGTTTGCGTTTGGGCTTCAACCTTCCTTTCTTATCAACGGGTCTGCGTCAATTGGTGCTGGGCTGGAGGTGGGATGGATAGCTGAGGCTTGGGATCCCTGGGGCTGTGGAAGCTTAAACTGCCGTTACACGTACACACACCTCTTTGGGGACTTGTGGACTATGGGAAAGACTTGATATCCAGTCATCGTCTTTTGTGCCTTTTCGTTACTTATGTAATCTATAGCGGTGTTCGACCCGTACGCAGTCGGGATGAAATGGCAGTATGCGAATGATTCATACGCGGTCGGGAACCGTTCACCGCGAGGGCGTCTGTGATGCCCATCTTGTATATGCACAGCCGCCTCCAGATGTTGGCGCCTCATGAACTTATAGTCTGAAATCTTTTTGCAAATTGCTCAAACAAGTCAGCATCAACGGAAAGATGTGAGCTACATCCGTCGAAGACTGATCGCATGGATCTTCAGTATCCCGCCGAGCCGACCGGCTCTGGATCTCTTCAACAACGTCGGTCTCGCTCAACACTCTCGCCATGCGGTGGTGCATGTCTAAGAAATCGCGATCTGGAAGGTCGAGCGCGTTGTGGGCTGAGAGGACCATCTTGGTGATCAAGTAGCCGGTATTGAACGGGTAGTCCGACGATGTGCGCCCCAGAACGACGACTTCGTACTCGTTCTCCTGCAATTATAGAGGTCAGCTTCCGCGCCGGATGGTTCGTGGATGAAGAGAACGTAGATGTACCGTCGGAAGTGGTTTAAACGCCAAGTGACACTCTCCAAAGTCGGAGGACACGCTCTCGTTCAGGGTGAGCACGTTAGTCGGCTGGTCGATACTCGAACCGTCGATCTTGCCGGCCAAGGCGGGGAAGTACCGGTGTATCGACCACCAGATGGCCCTTTTTGCCTCGGTTTCTCGGGGCGTGTCCTCCGTGTGGTCTTTTAGCCCGTAAGGCAGTATATGGCGGGACACAGTATGAGCTACTGGCCCGGTCTCGGGCTCGGGCCCATCTTGTACGTGGTGGACATCGATGTTGCCGGTGTAGACACAACGGCGGCCGTCGCGGGCGAGAGTGGTTTCGCTTAGGTGCTTGATCCCGTTGGCGTGTTGAGACACGGAACCGAGGAGGTCGTGTCTGTGTTTTAGAGAGGGTGGGCCGAGGCTTAGGAGTTTATCTGAGTTGGACAACTCATCAGCGATCTCCTTCAACTTAGAAAGGTCGGAAGGTGATTCGTCTGGCTTACATGGAATGAGAATGGCTGTGAGTAGGTGGTCGCCGAGCTGTTGCATATAGGGCATGCCGCCTGGCTTGGCGCAAGCGAGGATGTCGTCTACAAAGTTCTCCAGACCGTCTGTAGGGAGGTGCTCGCGGAAGGCCTTGAGTACGGCGAGAGCTTTTGCCTCGGTAGGGATGTCTGATGAGGAGCCGTTGAGGATGGCATCGCACTGCTCTAATCTCTCGTGACGGTTGTCATTTTCTTCTTCACTGTGTGAAGATACTGAAATTGTTGAAGACGAGGACGAGGAGGGGGAGGAGAATGATGATGACGATGGAAGGTCTGAAACGCGCAGAAAAGGATGCGGTGCGATCAGACTGTGCGTGGAGTTTGCCATCTTGGGCGATTCTCAAAACCGTGCGCTGAGAGGTGGAAATGAAGGGCCTCGTGAGTTTTTGAATCGTTGGTGTTGTCACGATGTAAGTTCTTATCTATTTATCATGCCAAATTCAGCCTATCAATCTTGCCACACTTGCAAACGTAGATGGCCTTTGGTTATCAGATGGCGAAGACTTCAAGGTTGACCCACCAGGTCTGTTGTAGATGGGCATAAGTCTACCAGAGAGGTGTAGACCATCAATCTCAAGGTACGTTCACTTCGAAATCTCTTCAGTAGCATAGATTGACGCTGAATTGACGACAAGAGGCTAGTTACTATAGTTCTCTTCGTTGTCACGGCCTCCACTCATTGTCATCTCGTTACGGACTTGATTGATGTTCATCGTGATGCAGTTTCGTAAATGTGCTCCGGCATAATGTGCTTCTCCTGCGGCCTGCTGCCGCAATCGTGGCATATAGACTTACTTCGGAACCATCCTCAACTTCCGCTCAAAGGTCATGGTGTTCTGTAGCTTCCATGGTGCAACTATGAATCTCGCCGATTTCAACCAAGAGCTTCGTTGGCTAGTTCAGTCGTCAAGACCATGATATGTTCCAACGACACTGAGTCTAGAAGTGGATCTTCGTGTCTCAACTTTGAGGTTTGATCCTCAAGAACCATTCTCCTTAGAAACCCATATTTTGTCGACGCAACTCGACAAATTTTGTGGCTTAAATCAGCATTTTACTATCTTGTGGCGGTAAGACTGAAGGACCTGCATATCACATAAGCGATAAGCGAATGCCAACACGTTCGGAGTTCATAGTGGTGCAATTAGATGCTCCAGCAGTAAGAGTAACGAGCAATCAGGCAGGCCAACCATGGTGACGTATTCATGCAGATTGACGAGAATCTACGGGCGTCGGTAGTGTCGTTGAAGTTCTGGTTCATTGGATGTAATCTGCGTTAGACTGATCCTTCTTGTCAGCTGAAGCCTACAAACACTATTGATAGATTAGCTGAGCCTTGAATATGATAGGCTAGCCTTACCAGCAAACATATGCCATTGGTAGTTTCATGGTTTGTGATGATCTTTGTTCTGAGATGGTGCCCCGCAGCGATTAGTCAATGGCTACCATGAGGGGTAATTAAGCAGCTGATGCCAATCACGAACTAAATTGGGGACACTGTTTTGACACCACAGCTACGCGATGCGCATGTTAGAGGCATGGAATACGACGTAGGAACTTGCATTCCTGATAAGTGCAATTATAATCTCTCATCAAAGAGAAGTATATATGCACACGGTACCCTGGTATTACGTCCATGGGCGCTCGGTATCCATGCCACCGGTTCTACAGAAATAACTCTACATTCGAAGCGCCCATCATTCAAATGGGTCTTGCGAACAACCTTTAGCTTGCTTTTGAACCCTTATACGTGATGTTGGAAGGTTGCCGTGACGATATCGAGTGCAATCTCAGCGTCAACAAGAGTCCGAAACCAAATCCTGACATCGCTGGGACAGGGGTAACCTCCCCCCCCACGCGGTGAAAGCTACTCACCTTGCCTTTCAGCCATAACTAACACCCAAATTAGGTTGTCATAGGTTTCCTAGGCACTGCTTACGTTGTCTTTTGTCTTCTTGTGGCACATTATGTCGTGGCATTCGATCCAAATGCTCTTCCAGGAAACCTGCCTTCGCAGTCTTCAGGCCAGCCAGTCGATATCGGATCTACTGAGACGCAATATCGCCCTAAGCCAAATCCAATCGATGTCTATGTACTTTCTTGGATTAGAAATATTTCTAAGAGAGTGCTTCAATTCTTTAGGATTCCAGTCCCTGGAGTTGGTAAGGCTCGTTCAGCTCGAATCCAGGACTGCTTCGAAAAGGTAAAAATATTCTCGTGCTAGTTCTGATGATCCTTGTTATAGTCTGCTAACTCTCGAATTCAGGCCATAGCTAGCATGTGCGACATCCAAGCTATCACTGGCATTAGCGTTCTGACCGGCGGATTCATCTGCCTGGATGGAAAGTTATCAGCCCATCACTGGGATCTGATTGTGAATCTTGCATGGTTCTCGAGCATTACCCATCTCTCAGGCTTGACTGCGCTTCGCAGGTATTTACGACTTCACCACTCAGAACGCAATGCACGCGTTTCTATCATGTTCGTATTACTTGTAATGCTCGTCATAGCCATGGAACCCACAGCATTCTTCAATTGGCGGGTTTCGCATGAGGAGAGGACAGGCGAAGGAGACGCGGCCGTTCCAAGCACACCCGCAATCTGTCTGTTCTCAATCCCATGTGCCAAAGCGCTTTACTTAGACTCCTCTTATGGCGACGAATCACTTGCGCTATTAAGCAGCTTCCATGAGTTGCTAATTTCCCTGGTTTTTCTGCTCGTTGGGTTCGGTTTTAAGATGATCAAGCTATCGGCCCGCCTGTCTAACTATACAAATGAAAAAATGTGTCGTCCGGTCGACGTCTTCATCCGAGGCCTGTACAACAAGCTTGATGGCAGTTCCGTTCGCGGAAACGGCCGCGCTTCTCATTCTGGGCCACTAAGCTGTTTTTGGCGTGACATTATCACGAGGCCCATGTTGGCAGTCATGATTGTAACCCGGACTCATATTACTCTTCTCAATTCGATGTTGGCAGAGGTACAGAAGCTCACAAAGTCACTTTAATAATAGTTCTGTGGCACTTCGGCTAATCAAATATCAATAGTTATTTTGGCTCTTCGTTACTCTACTTTGGGGTACTATGAAGCTCACGCGCTCCCTCGAAGCTGAGGCATACTACGTTAAAAAAGCCGACAACGAAGAAGACATGCGATGGGAGTTCGGTCAGGTGCTTCCAGTCTTACTATTAGCTGCCCCATTGGTCACGATGTTTGGCATATTTTCATCTACAACAGGCCCGGGACAGGGCAGCTCGGCCAGTGAAGCTTCAACAACACAACAGGGCTTTCGAAACTCGAACACTCTCACGGCCGTAAATACCTTCGCTGCTGTTAGCACTGCCATAGGATCTTTGAATATGATACAGCTTCGCTTACGAGAGAGACACCAGGGCGACGAAGATGAGGGAGAGGGAAATTCTAGCCCGCGCGCTGTTGGCCATCACGCCACACGAAGCTTTGAGGAAATGGAGCACTCAGTCAACACTACTGTCTTGGTTGCCCAAGATCTATACTTGGAGATGTGGATGTTCCCATATCTGATTTCCAGTTCTTTTGTGTTTGTTGGGCATGTCTTCGGCTTGTTTGTCTGCGTTACAAACCTTTTTTATCGCAATAATGATGGCACAGATAGCATGGGCATCTGGACGCCCATGGATTACTTATTTACGACCCGTGGCGTCCTGGTTCAAGTCATTCTGAGTCATCCTTTTGCAGCCTGGGGTATCGTTTTGTCAGGAATCACGGTGGATGAATGGTGGGGAAGCCAAGCTGGGCAAAAAGGACGAACTCGCCAAACGTTCTTCTGGATATTCGCGGTCCTCGTCCATGCCGCATATCTTTGGATTATTTACATCCATCCATATGATATGCAGTGGCATTGGCTTTATAGGATGGGCATGCTTGTATCAGTAACAATTGTCTTTCTAATCTTGTATGTAATCACCTGCCTTGTAGTCTGCCTCTCTAGATCAAGGCCTAGGGGAAGGCTTAACTCGACGGAGGACGCAGACACAGCGGCACTGGCTTCTTGATATACCGAAAAACACATGCAAATATATAAGCCCGCGGGTCTAATCATTATCATGATTAAACAACACGTTAATTTGCGCCTGTTCCTCTGTTATCCGCTAGAGCTTTTCAATCTCATTCTGCACGTCCTTGACCTCATATTTAAGCGCCTCACACATTTTAGCATCTTGTTAACTGATGCTCTTCTCGGTATTTTCCATAATCAAGATTTGTCACATCTAAGCCATGCCATGACTTCCAATCGTCAGTCTGAGTATGAATAATAACAAACAACAATCAAGAACGTAATTTAGTGACCGTAGAGGCGCCCAAACTCTCCAACAGAATGGAAATCAACTCACTCTAGATCAACTAAGGTCTTGGCGTATGTGCAGCTATCGCAGCCACATTACCCAACCTGAACCACCCACGCGGGAAATCTCTGAGTTTCAACCAATGAAATCCGACCCAACCTGGTGGTTGACTTTCGAATTTTCAGCTTTCGACGCCATGTCAGATCACGCCGCGCCGTCGGGAAGTTGGAAGTCGGGAGGATTCGCAAGGGATGCAAGGAAGGATTTGGGACCCCGCGGCTGCCGCCCACCGTGCGGCCCCCACCATCGGACCTTAACGCCTGCCAAAAGGGCACTAACACGGACCAGGTGCCCCTCCTCGAGCGAGCCAGAACGCGGCGGACTGGGTGACGGACGGGGATGTTGGTCTCTGAAAGGCAGGTTCGCCGGCGCACCGTTCACTGGAGGAGGGGGAGTCGGCCGGTTCCGCCTTCCAGGGCCGGTTGCGGTGTGTTGGTCCGGGCCAGTTCACAGTGGCTGGCCAGTCAGGCGTGCGGAACGTCACATGCAGACCACCCAACCCTCGTGGCAACTGAAGAAGCTCCCCACTTTCCTCCATGTCACTGGCGCGATACCTTGCCGTTAGCGATAATGGATAGCGCAAGCTCCCCTAGCACCTGAAAGTTTTTTCCCTTTCTTTTTTGTTGGCTGATGCTGGGATGTCACCTCGATAAATTCCTCCCGTCGCCGTCTAGCCTCACCTCTCACCACCTCTGGTCCCCCTCCTCTTGCGACTGAGAGTTTTGCGCCGGTCTCGATTGCGACCAGTTTCGTCACGCGCTGCCCAAGGGAAGACAGGCCATCGCTGTCTCCTCTAATCTGCTCACAACACCACCAGCTCCAAGCTCTTGGACGACCATCATATGTTGCGCGCCATCTCGGCCGACTTCTTCAACTACCACTTCCCGGCGCATCGGTCTATGTGCCGTTCTATCGCAAGATAGAATCACCAGCAGGCGACTTTGAGTCTTTGCGCTTGCTGACAGGGGACGAGAAAGACCGAATAGCAGTGTTATTTACGTGAATCACCACTTATCGCGACAAGACATCTCAATTGGAGACTGAGACCTGTCGCGCGAACGACGTCGTTTGACCGAGCTTGTACGTAGGTATGTCGGGCGAAATGAGATAGTACCATTTCACATTGTGTGCGACTGCGGCTGACCGCATCGCCAGATTGTATGCCAGGCGTTGCCTCACGAATCGACTCCGTACTGTCGCTACCGCTCTCGCGATTGCCTTTCACCACCACCAGAACCTCCGATCCTCAACGAGAGAGACACGCCTACGAACCATTGCCCACGATGGCCGCCGAGGACACCCCCAAGAACCTCGACCACTCCCCGGTGACGACGACACAGATCACCGGTGGCATCGACGAGTCTGAGCTGGTCAACCAGGGTCTGCAGAACATCGAAGCGCAAAAAGTCCACTGGTGGAGCTACTTCACCACCGTCGACTTCTGGATCGTCCTCGTCATTGGCCAGATCCTCGCCTTGTGCATCACCTCGACGAACACCTTCACCAACCTCCTGTCCACGAATGGGGTTTCGATCCCGGCCTTCCAGACTGTCTTCAACTACATCCTCCTCTTCCTCATCTACTTCCCCATTACCATCTGGCACTATGGAGTGAAGAGGTGGGCCAAGATTCTGCTCAAGGACGGCTGGAAGTACTTCATCCTCTCGTTCCTTGACGTTGAGGGCAACTACTTCACGGTTCTGGCCTACCGCTACACCAACATCCTGTCGGCTCAGCTGCTCAACTTCTGGGCCATTGTCATCGTGATCATCCTCTCCTTCACCCTTCTGAAGGTGCGCTACAAGATCTTCCAGATCCTTGGAATCATCGTCGCCATCGGTGGATGCGGTGTCCTTCTGGCCTCTGACCACATCACCGGTTCCAACGGCGGTCCTGGTGTCGATCTGTTGAAGGGCGATCTCTTCGCTCTGCTGGGTGCCACGCTCTACGGTGTCACCAACGTCACTGAAGAGTGGTTCGTCAGCAAGCGTCCCGTTTATGAGGTTCTCGCTTTCATGGGCATGTGGGGAATGTGCATCAACGGCGTGCAAGCTGCCATTTTTGATCGCCAGTCCTTCCAAGAGGCGACGTGGGACGGCGCCGCTGCAGGATACCTGGTCGGCTATACTCTGGCCCTCTGCCTATTCTACAGCTTGGTGCCTGTGCTGTTGCGCATGGCTAGTGCAGCCTTTTACAACATCTCGTTGCTCACGGGCAACTTTTGGGGCATCATCATCGGCGTCAACGTCTTCGGCTACACCATCCACTGGATGTACCCCATTGCTTTTGTGCTCATCATCCTTGGTCAAATCGCATACTTCCTCGCTGGCAGCATGTTGGGCGATTCAAAGAAGCCTTGGTTGGGCGACGCCCAGGAGGACGGTGTTGCTGGTCTGGGCACTGCGAAGCTCAAGGCCATCAACGCCGCACGAAAGAGACAGCTGGCTGCTTCCGCGGGGCAGTTTGCTTAAAGAGTGCTGTCGCTCTCGAGTGACGAATCCAGGGGTTGAAGGGGTTGTTTCGACAAGAGTTACGGTTTTAATGCAGGGGCATTCGACGACAGTTGGATGCCGAGACATATGTCTTGGCCCTGGTTTATGTTCAGACGGCGAAGACGATCCACTTTCATCTGCTCAGCTTGGATACGAACACTCGATTTTCAGTGAGAAGGAATAGCTAATATACCTTATCATACACTATCAATTTGCGTCGTAATCTCAGCTAGCCCATTCTGGGTCTCCTCTCTCCGGCGCGGTTAGGCCTGGTGTGCGGAAAATCTCGGCCTGTCCAGGTATGAGCCGCACGGTCATATCGACAGCGTCGTGCTGCTTTCGTGGGTGGCACTGGCCGGTGGGCGCCCAACACTTTTGCTGGCCAGAACTCTGGGAACTCGATACAACCTTAGACTATGCCTAGCAAGCCCTGCTTCGCTCGGACGGAAAGAGAGTCATTCAAAGACGGCGGCTTAGGAAGAGAATTTGGTTGTCTGGTATGGTTCAGTTGATTACTTTCTCTTTTCTCAGTTGCTTGTGCGCCCTGCCAAGCAGACCCATCGCTGTCGCGTCAGTGACTTTCCGGCCAAGACTTGAAGGCTGTGCAATTAGAAACGGTTACATTCAAATTCGACAGAAAGGTTTGACAGGAGGCCGTCGAAGATGCGCATCCGGCAGGGATCAAGACTCCTATCTCGTCCCGTCCCACAAGTTACAACAGGACGCACTCAACCGCCGCGCCGGAATTTGGTCGCACTGCGGCGCACTTGTCCAGTTTGTCGTCTCACGACACAAGACTAAAAGCTCAAAGTGTCTCTTCGTATTGTTGCAATTCCCGTGCGGACCGGACGGTGGGCCGCCGCCTCGGCACGCGTCAAGACTCTCACTACCAAGCCCTCCCGTGCCGCGTGTGCGTTCGTTGGCGCTAAGCAGCCGGGCGACGAAAGCCCCGTCCGTCAGCAATCTGTCTTTGCTGGACTATCGTGATTGGGGGCCAAGGGTCAACCCAGACCCAAGGAACCTCCCGAGGAGACCGTACGAATGGTGCGTCACCGCCCAGGCGGCAGAGGCACCAGGCAAAAGGCACCCGCCCGATTGGCCCGACTGCTCGTACAGAGACCGAGACCAAAATACGCTGTGTATCCTGATGCGAACATCCGTTGCCCGAGATGGGCCTCGTCGGGTCTTGGATTTTTCTTGGTATTGGCCTTTGGTTATCTGATTAGCTGCCTGTCGTCCTATAATAAAAGGGTTTATTCCTCTTAATTGCTGCATAGTTGCGCTGGCAGGCTTTGATTAGAGGCTCAAGCAGCTCATCTAACAACCCTTCTCTCCGTCGCCATCCGTGTAATTTCCCGTCTAGTCCTGCCATCCCTACACCAGCGGCGACAAATCATTTCATCCTTCTGGAGTCTAAAAAATCTTTTGCCTTTTTTTGCTGTAGAGGCACAAACGCCGGGCAGTCCGGCGCGCCAAGACCTTCCATACATAAGAGCCTCCCCTGCCGCCGCGTCTCAGAATCCAGCAGTCTTCATCTCATGTCTATCCGCAGAGCCCTTTGACTCTACTTTACTCAACTTTACCTCGATCCCGACCAAGGATTGGCCCGGAACGATCGTCCTGAGGCGCCCGTCGAGCCCGATCGATCACTAAGAAAACCAAAAGAGACATCCAAGAAAGTCTCCGCCTGAACGACCCACCCCCTTCCGCTTAGGTGCCCTCCCACACGCCGACCTGCGAACCCTGACGTGCGGCGGTTGCTCCGGGGTAGGGGAGCTTACGAGTCGTCGCAACAAAACACAAAGTCTATTTTCGCACACTCTCTCCGCCCCAGTCCCAGTCCCCCCTTTGGTTCGGCGAAAAAGTGGATTGTTTATTGGCACTGCAAGTTAGTTACGCGTAACTTGCAGAGGAAAGAGGGAAAAGGAGGGAGGGAGGTCAGAGCTCAACGGCTGCTTGTTGGAGCGTCATCTGATATAGACGCGGGGTGTTCGCTCGAACGCATTCGCCTCTTGACCTCTCCGATCGTTTCTGTTTGTGTGTGTGTAAGGCAGCATACGCAGGTCTGTTCTCACGTTTAGAAAGTCAGTCTCCCCCGTCATCTTTACTTTCTTTCATCACGTTGGGATCTGAGAGCGTTTTCTTTTCTGCTGTAACCCCCTTCTCTCGCCGGAGAGGTTTTCTTTCCCTTATTACGAGCTTCGGGGGGAGAGGAACATAAATCAGACACAGCGAGTGTGTGAGAGGGAAACGGAGAAAGAGGAAGACATAGCAAGGAAGGAGGGGAAAAGAGACGACGTCCGATCATGGGACCGACTAACACCGACGCGATGATAGTGAACCAATCTGGATGGGCGCATCTCCGCTCGGCTGGCGCCTCGCGCCGGTCGAGAATCATCATCGCCGCCCTGATCATGTTCCTCGTGTCAGCGGCGCTGGTGCTACAGCCCGACTGGCACGTCGCGACATCCGGGCTGCGCGTGCCCGGCTTACATCGCCCTGCGGCGTCAGGGTCTAACACCACGCCCATACCAGACGGAGGAAGAGGAGGAGGGCCTTCATCAGAGACGACCAGCGACACGGATTCTGGGGTCCTGGCTTCGATACTCACGCCGGACGAGGACGGCGTGCTCCTCTCGGCCGGCAGCCCCGTCTTCACCTCGCCGAACGGGCGGTACTCGCTCGTCCTGCAGCCCGACGGGGATCTCGTCCTGTCGCACAACAACCTCGACGGCGCGGCGCACGCGCTGTGGTGGACCGACACGGGCGACAAGCACTCCGGCGGCCGCACCGTTACCGTGGAGAAGAAGGGCGGGCATGTGCGGATGGTTGTGAATGCGATGCTGAAGAACACGTGGGTGACGGTCTGGCACAGCGATCTCCTCACGATGTGCAAGAACCAAGCGACAGCAGAAGGAGGTGCTCTCGTTAAGAAGAGCGGCGGCGCCCGCGGGCACCTGGAGCTCTCCAACGACGGGAAGCTTACCCTCGCGGGCGCGTGCGACCTGCGCATCCCGCCGGACCACCGCGAGAAGAGCCGCAGCCTGGCGGTCATCGTCGCGGGGCTGTACCGCACGAACCACGTTACCTGCAAGACCCACATGGAGCACCTCGTCGACGGGCACCCGTCGTTTACCAAGATTGATGTGTTTGCGTACATGCTGTACGAGCCAGCGGACGCGGACGTGCATGGGCGCACGAAGGAGTCCATCGAGGCGGAGCTGCGGGCGTGTTACGGCACGCATCTGCGGTCGGTGGACGTGGTGCCTGTTGCCGAGGCGGAGGTGGAGTACCCCGGCGGCGAGGCGGCGATGCTGCTTCCGTGCGGGGATAGGTTGCGGAGGCTGAACAACCAGCTGAGGACGGTGTCATTGGCGGCGCAACGGTGGTGGGCGTGGACTGTGGCGAACGGGTTCACGCATGATACTGTGATGCGGATCCGGCCGGACACGTCGTTTTGGGCGCGGCCTGGGTTTAAGAGTCTAGAGGAGCTGGGTGACGCGTTGGTGTTGCCGCATCCGAAGGGGGAGCATTACTTTTATTGCGCGAGGATGAAGGGCAGCGTGGGTGTTGGTAAGTACACATCCTGATTATCTCACTTGAGATGCTGGACTAACACGTGAGAAATAGGCCCGACTGACCAGATCGCGTACGGCAACGCGGCGTCGATGCAGCAGTGGCTGTACATGTACGACCGGTTCGCGCAGATGGTGGATCTGGCGTCGAACCCGGACCGGCCGGCGCTGCGGGACTTCTCCGGGTGCGAGGACATGCCGTCGGGCCCGCTGGCGAGCGACTGTCCGCGCCCGGCGCCGTGCTCGATCGAGTGCCTCGTCGCGTGGTACCTGGACGCGCGCGGGGTGGACTTCCGGATCGAGTGGGGGTGGGAGCAGAACCCGCTGCGGTGGAAGGATATCGGGATGCTGGGCGCGGAGGAGGAGAGGATGGCGGATCAGCATCAGGAGGATAAGGATGACGGGATGACGTGGGGGTGAGGAGAAGTTGAGAATGGGATGGGATGAGTTTCTTTTGTTCTTGTTTTGGTTTCTTGGGTATAGCGTGGTGTTGGGGTTGGGATTGGGATTGCTTCGCCATGTGACTTTGGGCGTTTGGCTGGCGGCATTGGGGGAATGGGGTTGTGAATGGTGAAATGGTGTAGAGTAGCTCACATCGCCGAGGAGAAAAATATGATTCAGAAGCCAAGATTTGACAGCTTGATATATTCATGAACACCATGCGCTCATCGACATGCAGTGATTGATGTTCTAGACGTGTGGTAGAAATCAGGCCACTGGGCTGAAGAGGCTCATCTGACGGGAGGACGTTGATTACCGCTGGCAGCAGGCAATGTCGGCTTTGGCTTGAGGCGCGGAGACACGGTGAGTGCTCCATTTCCACTACCACGCATCATGAGATGTGGTTGACGATGGTGGGTGAAGTTGGATGAGGTGAGAATGGAACGGTATGCTCACCTAAGGCAGTCAGGGGTTCGATGCGCGCGGGGTTCCGGAGTGGGTCTGTTGGCTGAACTCTTGCCCTTTTGGGACGGCCTCCGGATGAGCGGTGCGCTACGGCCGGTTACATCAGTTCATTTACACACTTATTTTCCATTTTATGAAGAAGGAAAGTGTATGCGTCAGTCAATCATGAATCACAAGACGCATGTCAATAGTGTGTGCGGTATAGCACCATAGCCGTTCTCGAACAGAAGACGACGCAACCATGAGAGACGGATGGCAATGAGTGTGAAGCGGACATCGATAGTGACCGTTTGAATTGTACGACTAAGAGGATGAAGATCATGAGGCCCAGAACGACAGCATCCACGTGGAATCCGGCATGGGGGCGCGGAAAAAAAGGCTTGGACTGGGGCATCTCCAGTCAGCTTGGCACGGGAATAGAACACCAGACCGGGGAACGATGGACGCTGTCAATTAGTTGCTCTCTGCCCCTGATTCAGCAGACGCCTCTTTTTCTCGGCAGTAGTCAACGTGCGAAGGACGACAGGTCCCGATGTGCCTCGCTCGCGGAGCTGAACGAGAAGCAGGAAAAGCCGGCTCATGACGCAAATAGCAGTGTTTGGACCGGGGTCTTGGCGTTTAAGGTGATGGAAAGAATTAGCATGATGGCGCAATTAGTTCTGAGAGGATAGTGAACGTGCGAGGGGGGGACAAATGTGGGATGGTTTGTGAAGAGTGAGAGTGAACTTTCCCGAGGAGACGGGTCGTGTACCGCCGGCTTGCCGCCACCTCATTTCCTCTTTCCCAATTTCGCACGAAAACGCGTCTAAGACCACGGCAAGACGACTTGTGTTTTCTAATGGTCTATGGCGGCGAGCTGCGGACGAAGGTATGTGTCCAGCTCGGGTTCAGCCAGCCGGCATGGGACCCATCACAGATGTAGGTTCAATGATGCTGATCACTTCTAGACTCTCTCGCATCTTCTTAGGTGGGCTTAACCAGTGCCGAACGCTCACGATTCTTCTGCTTTTGATTTCCAAGGCGTTGCAATGAGATAAAGTCAACACCCAAGATTATTCTTCGTCTCGGTGAACGTGCTAGAGGACAGAGAGCATCAACCACCATGACAGCCTGCTTCGACTTACAATTGCAACGGCAAAACGGTTGCCTTGCAAACGTCCCCCTCATCCGATCTCTCCACTTACCGGGCTGAAGAAACAAGAAACACCAAAAGAGTCCGGAACGGCGGCTTGGGGGTTGTCAATGGTTGCCCAGGGGCCCGACGCCGTGGTTGCGTTGGCGCCGGTGACAGGTAGCTTCCAAGGTTAGGTTGCCCATTCAGGGGGCGCGGCCAGTGGGAGGCCCAGGATGACCCCTATTTCGCCAGCCCTTCGCACCGGTTGAGCTGCGCTAGTCCTGTTCCTGTGCCCGCTAGCAGCCCGCTCAGTGGTCCGCCGCCTGGTCCACCGCGCCACTAGAGGCGGCGCTTGCCTTTCTGAGTCTCACAGTCTTCCACCGTCAACTGCCATCGTCACTTCAGGTCGTCTTCTCAACTTCTCTAGACTGCGCTCACCACCACGCCGTCGTCTTCACACCCACTCACTAACACGTATCGTCACCGCGCCGCGGGTCGGCGTCCATGGCTTCCACGCTTTTCCGCTCCTGTTCACCCTCCCCAAATGTGGTAGTCCACATGGGGAGATTATCTCCTGCGCCTCTGGCCACGCTGCGCGCACACGATCCGGTAACGTTGGGCAATATTCTTCCACCCGTCTCCTGATGGAGTTAGTGACTCTATCGTCATGTCGCCGGCAACGGCAGCCAGCCCAGAATATGAAGGGGACGTCTTCCTCTGCTTGTCGCGTCTCGTCTCTTGCTTCTTCAACCCCATCTCTGTCCTGTCAAGAAAGCCAGAGACGTCGGCGTGCGATCCAGCCGTGCAGACATTTTCGTTTGCGTCCTTTCGTTGATCTTAGATCATCACCACACTCTTTCCTTGGCCTCGGCCACCTTACTATCGCTATCCATACATACGGATACACACTCTTTAATAATCTAATAATACCACTCACGCAAAGATGCACTTCAAGGCCTCTTTCCTGGCTGCCGCCGCCGCCGTCGGCCCGGCCATCGCCCACAGCAGCTCAGTCCAGACCACCACCTCTGCTTCGGCTTACTTGGGCGGACTGAACCTTTACTGGGGACAGTACGGCCTTCCCGACGATAGGCTTGCGAACTACTGCGATGCCCCCGGCGTCACCTCCGTTTCTCTCTCCTTCGTCACTTACAGCCCGAAGTGGGGTAACGGATACCCGGGAACCAACTTCGCCGGCCACTGCGGCGGCGAGGTGTTCTTCAAGAACCCCCTGACCGGCTTGACCACCAAGCTCATCACCAACTGCGACTACATCAAGACGGACATCAAGTACTGCCAGAGCAAGGGAATCAAGGTGCTTCTGAGTGTCGGCGGCCAGTGCGACACGTCCCTGACCGGCGGAAACGGATGCCCCTACGACGTCGATAGCGAAGCCGCTGGCCATGAGTTTGGAGAGCTTCTGCACAAGACTTTCGGTCCCTACGACCCAACCTGGACTGGTCCTCGTCCGTTTGATATCAGCTTGACGGAGCACGTCTCCGTCGACGGTTTCGACATCGACTTTGAGTTCAAGTACGGTATGTCATGGCCTTGTCCCACCCCTGAATTGTGAATGCTGACGACGCTCCAGCCGACCAAAAGCCTTACATCGCGCTGGTTGAGAAGCTCCGCAGCTGCGGCAACTACTACATCTCTGCCGCTCCCCAGTGCCCTACCGGCGACCAGTGGTTCCAGCTGAAGGAGCTCATCTACACCGTCAAGTTCGACGCCCTCTTCATCCAGTTCTTCAACAACCCCGGCTGCCAGATCTCCGATACCCCCAACTACGACGACTGGGAGACCGTCATCTCTCAGACTTCGCAGAGCAAGGATGCCAAGCTGTACCTCGGTGTTCTCGCCAGCCCTGCCGCTGGCTGGGCTGGTTACGTCGCCCCCTCCGTCGTCAAGGACTTGATCTGCAAGGTCAAGGCCAAGGCGCACTTTGGCGGTGTCTCCGTCTGGGATGCCACCCGCGGCGGCATGAACCTCGTCGGTGGCGAGGCTTTCCACGTTGCTATCGCTGCTGCCCTGAAGTACGGCTGCGACGAGATTCCTTCCAACAGCGCGTCCATCTCGGCCTCCACTTCGGCTTCTGCCGTCAACAGCGCGAGCGTCTCGGCTTCTGCTTCGGCGGCCAGCGTTAGTGCAAGTGCTTCTGCCTCGGATTCTGGTCCCATGGTCAACTCGGCTACCGTCTCCGTCTCTGGATCCGCCAGCGGTGCCGCTTCTGCTTCTGCCTCTGCGGCCAACAGCGTTTCCGCTGCCGCCAGTGCGAGCGCGAGCGACAGTGCTTCGGCATCGGGCTCCGGCTCTGGTTCTGGATCTGCCTCCATCTCTGACGCTGGCTCCAACTCGGCCACCATCTCTGTTTCTGGGTCTGCGAGCGCCGCTGCATCCGCCTCGGCGTCCGGCTCAGCTGCCAGTGCTTCCGCCTCTGACTCCGGCTCCGGCTCCGGTTCTGCCTCCATTTCCGGCTCTGGATCTGCTTCCATCTCCTATGCCGGCTCCAACTCCGCCACTATCTCTGCTTCTGCGTCTGCATCGGGTTCTGCTTCGGCCACTGGTGCCTCATTTTCGGGCTCCGTCTCTGATTCCGGCCCCATGGTCAACTCTGCTACCGTCTCTGTCTCTGGATCTGCCAGCGGCGCTGCTTCTGTGTCTGCTTCCGCTTCTGCTGCGGCCAGCGCCAGTGCCAGCGCCTCTGCTTCGGCAACTGACGTCTGCGAGGAAGACAACGATGGTTTCCCCTCCGGCACGGCGAGCAAGACTGGTAGTGCTTCTGCAGCTGCTACTGGCGGAGCTTCCGCGGGGGCTTCTGGTGGCATCTCTGCTGGAGCTTCTGGCAGCGCTTCTGCTGCTGCGACTGGAGGTAGCAATGTCTCCGCGAGCGGTTCCAACGCTGGCGCGTCTGCCACCGCGGTTGCCACTGGCACTGACGGCCTTCCTCTGCCCACGCCTGTTGACACCAACAACGCGTCTGGAAGCAACTCGGCCTCTGGAACTGCGAAGGCCGTCCCCACCGGCTCTGGCGCCAGCGGAACTGCTTCTGAGGCTGGCTCTGCCCCTGCAACTGCGGTTGCCACCGGCACCGATGGCCTGCCTTTGCCTACCCCGGTTGATACCAACGGCGCATCCGGTAGCGACTCTGCTACTGGAACTGCCAAGGCCGTTTCCACGGGCTCTGGCTCGCTCAGCGTCACTGGTTTCGTTTCTGACAAGGCTACCGGAACTGGCTCAACCGCTGTCCCTGCGCAGAACACCTTTACCGTGTCGCAGGCCATGACCACCAGCACCGTGTTCACCACCTCGGTCTACACCGTCACCTCGTGTGCCTCTTCCATCACCAACTGCCCTGTTGGCCAGGTGACCACTGCCACCATCGCCTTGTACACGACCGTCTGCCCTGTCAGCGCCGTTTCCACTGCCGCTGCCACGCCTTCCACCACTCAATTCACTACCAGCACCGTTTACAAGACCAACGTCTACACGGTCACCTCATGTGCCTCCACCATCACCAACTGCCCTGTCGGTCAAATCACCACCAAGGTCGTTCCGTGGTACACAACCATCTGCCCTATCACTGCCGCGACCCCCACGACGAAGGCGTCTACCAAGGGCAATGACAAGGCATCCACCAAGACCGGAAAGGAGTCTCACAAGCACTCCAAGACGGGTAGCGTCTCCAAGACGCCCAAGGCCACGGACAACGGCAGCAGCCCCAAGACGACTCCTGGCCAGGGAGGCAACAAGGACGTTCCCAATACCACTAGGGGTGGCCAGGGCGGCAACAACCAGCCCTCGGTCAGCGTCCCTGCTTCTCCCAAGACCACGAGCCCCGGTGGCGGCAGCAGTGACAAGTGCACCGGCGCCAACTGCTCCAGCAACAACGGCGGTAATAATGGCGGCAACAACGGTGGAAACAGTGGTGGAAACAACGGCGGCAAGGACTCGACCACGACGCTCAAGACGACGCTGATCGTCCCCATCACGGCGGTCGGCAAGTCCAACTCCACTATTCCGGCGACGGGCACCGGGTCCCCCAACAAGCCCACTTCCGGCATCACCACGGCCACTCCTATCACGACCAAGCCGGTCCAAGCTGGCGCAGGCAAGGTCGGCGTTGTTGGCTTCGCGGGATTTGCCGCGGTGGCCGTCGCATTTCTTTTGTAAGGTGTGAGTACGGTCTCAATGTTTAAACATTTACGGGTTCGACGACGTTTGGACGAGACCAGTCTTATGGCTTATATAATATTCTTCATGTATTGATATTGGATACATAAAAGGGTGGGCTTTCGGTCGCGGAGTCGGGCCCGGATAAGGGCATTGGGGCTCTTTGGGAGTCTGAGCTCGTAAATAGGCAATACATGGCTTGTACGCACAGCGCCCGTGTTCATCCCAGGCACGTACGTCTGATATATCGAGTAATGGTGCGTGGTCAATTCGTGACATGGCGTCGACCTCGGTGCATTTTGGGCTATGATGTTCGTGCTGAGAGAAGCTTCTGGCGTTTCTTATCGGGGCGGTCGTTGGCTGATAGGTAATACGGATACCTCATTATTGCCTTACGGTGCAATTACTCAGGGTACCCAAGTCTGGCAACCTGGGTATGGCCAGTGCCGGTGACGTTGACATGTTCGCCGGGTAACAGCCCACGGCAGCGTACCATTGCCTGGTGCGACCTTAGTCAGGGCGATCAATGTCCGTTGCAGGTTGCTACTTTGTTAGTATTCCCAAATCGGGGGGGAGCATGACAATTGCATGGTGTGGCTCAAACCAACGCCACAGGCACAAGTTGCGATTCCAGCCGTGTCACTGAGGTAGGTACCTCATGGCGTCGGGTGCTTCGACGGCGCTGTCTGTGCCCTGCCAGTGCCTGCGTTCTGTGCCTGCTTGCAGCAGGAGGAGGAAGCTGCTGCACGGGACGGGCAATGGCCAGTGGGAGGGGGAGGGGAGAAGGGAGGGTCGCCTAAACTCCGTGTCCTGGTTCACAGCTAACCTCAGGAAAAGGGAGGCCATGATTGGCGGAGGGATGACCCCACCTGGACGTCATTTCTGGATTGCTGCAAGGAAGGAGGGAGGGAGGAGGGGCGCGCGCTGAAGGCTAAAGAACATAGGCGCTTTTCCAAGCGTCCGTCGAAGCCAGATTCGAACGGGGCTATGTAAAATAGCGTACAGATATCCGCTCTCTAGTGTGTGCTGTTCCCGCCCATCATTGCCAGCTGCTGATGCAGCAAGGCGAACAACTACCTACCTTGGGTGTAGTAGGTAAATGTACCTTACGGATACACATGAGAAAGAGGTGTTCTGATGGAAGCCACTGTGATGTGATGACTGAGTGAGCCTATTTCGGTCTCGCTCTCGTGCGACGTGCAAAACTTGGCAGCTGCAACAACAATTATTCCTCCTTCTCGTCCTCATCCTCGATTGTGACCTGACCTGCCCTTTCTTCTTCCCGCTCTGGGCTTCATTCAATCTAATCTCTCTGAATACATACGGTGCTGCGTTTCCTGCAGCGTTCCAGCCCAGCTCAGCTCCTCTCCTTTTTATTACACGTATTCCAGTCTCCTCCTCCCCACCCCCTGAGGTCTTGTCGCCGACCGAAGCACGTCCGTCTCACAATTGTGCTTTCCCCCCCGCCGCCGCATACCCAAATCACATCTCCCCCATCTTCATCCGTTCCCCTGACCTATCAGCACGCCCAAGAACCCAGCAATTGCCCCGAGCATAAACTGCCATTCCCTGTTCGCCTGCTGCTCCATCCACCGTCATTGCATACTTACATATAAACTCACACTATCTTACGAGCAAAGGTGGGGAATCAACCTTTGGGGCCCGCTGCTGCTGTTGCTGTCTGTCAGTGTTGCCGCTGCTGTCCCGTGAAGCTTGGCTTCTCCAGTCTGCCACTCCACGTCCAGCCAGCCGCTGCCGCTGCCATTCTCCAAAATGTCAGAAGCTGGTGATAGGTGAGTTAGGTTCCAACAGCCAGAACACCACCCCCTTCCCTCTCCCTGAACTCTACATCAGCTGGCATGCGTTCGACGGTCCTCTGGCTCGCGCCGTGAGACACCTGCAGCATTCCCCTCGCCGCATACACTCACTACCTACCTTCCACGCGTCCTACGGTCCGCTGGGCCGCAGCAACACCCTTGGCGGATGCATAGAGCTGGCTGACACTCGACTGACTTCCCCAGCACCCACAAGCGATCAAAGTCGGCTGCCGCCCTCTCCCTCCTCCGAAGAAACCACTCCCGCGGCGACGAAGATCCCTCCAACTCGGACGAAGGTGCGCCGCTGACGTCGCCCACCTCAGCAGCGACATCCCAGACAAACATATCCATGGCCCAAAACGCCCCCCGCGGCGTCTCCGCCTCCCGTCTTTCCACAACATCCCCCTCAATGGGAAGAACCCCATCCCACAACAGCCCACCCGCCGGTTTGACTTCCAGGATGAGCAGCGTCGGCGGCAGCGAGAAGGGCGTCTCCCTCGAGCAGTCCGTTCGCAAGTTCCGCATCGTCGAGGCCCTGCGGAGCGGCGACACGGCCTCCATTTCCAAGGCCATACGGGACACCGCCGAGGGCGGCCCCAGAACGAGCATCTCCTCCATCAGCACCCTCAGCGGCCCCGGCCTCGACGACACCACCGTCCTACACCTTGCGATCCAATGCGCCGAGTTCCAAGTCGTCGAATACGTCCTGTCCGACGGTGCGGGCATCCTCGACGTCAATGCGAGGGACAAGGACGGCAATACCCCGCTGCATGTCGCCGCCATCCAGGGCCGCACCCAGGTCGTCAAGCTGCTGCTCGAGCAGAAGGACATCAACGACGCCGTCGCCAACTACAAGGCCCAGCTGCCCATTGACGTCGCTCGCAACCCGGACATCTTCCAGCAGCTGCAGCTCTCGCGGTCGCTGTTTGCCGAGAACAAGGTCAGGCAGATCCAGAGTCTGATTGCCCAAAACGACTACAAGGCGTTGGAGAGCGTTCTTGAAGAACCCCGCCTCAAGCAGATCCTCGATATCAACAGCACCGAATTCGCGACCGAACCCACGACTGTCCAGGCTGGCGGCACCCTCCTCCACGAAGCTGCGCGGAAGAAGAACACCCAGTTGATCCAGGTACTTCTCCTCCACGGCGCGGACCCCTTCCGCAGAGACCGCAAGGGCAAGCTGCCGCAGGATGTTACGAAGGACGATGTTACGAGGGCAATGCTCAAGCGATCCCCTGCCGCTGTGGCGGCCCAGAGGGGTATCCAGGAGAAGGCCGTTCTCGGCCAGGCAGCGTCGCAGGGCGCCGGGACTGCCGCCCCTGGAGATCCGGTGGCAGGCCGCGAGGCTCGCGAGATGAAGGGCTACCTGAAGAAGTGGACCAACTACCGCAAGGGCTACCAGCTTCGATGGTTCGTCCTCGAAGACGGTGTACTTAGTTACTACAAGCACCAGGACGATGCTGGCTCCGCTTGTCGTGGTGCGATCAACACCCGTATTGCCAAGCTACACATGAGCGCCGACGAGAAGACCAAGTTCGAGATTATCGGAAAGTCGTCGGTCAAGTACACTCTGAAGGCTAACCACGAGGTTGAGGCCAAACGTTGGTTCTGGGCTCTGAACAACTCGATTCAATGGACCAAGGATCAGGCCAAGGAGGAGGAACGGCAACGCGCCCGTGGCGCTGAGCTTCTGAGGCAAGCAAAGGCTGAACAGGCCGGAAAGGCATCCGATCTGTCCATCAACGAGGCGCCGAGTGAAAGCGCCAGCGTCGCCGACACCAGGAGAAGCAGTGTGCAAATCCCGAGATCCCAATCGCATACCAAGATGTCAGTACCGAAGAGCGACTTTGCAGGCGCCAGCACCATTGCCGACGACGAAGAATTCGCCGACGCCGCCACGGATGCGGGAATGTCACGGGCTGCTGGCAACGGCCATCATAACCCAGACGACGACGATGACGATGATGAGTTTGAGGATGTCAGTAGCCGCGAGGAGCCCACAGTCAGCAAGGACGCTTTCAACATCACGGCCCAGTCCGCCAAGCTCCAGCTCGACACAATCTCAGCGGTCAACGCCGCCATGCTCGCTGAAGCCTCCAAGAATCCCAACACCACGGTGTCCGACGCAAAGGTTGCGCAGGCGCTGTCAACATACGACGCCGCAGTTAGGAGTCTGACGGGTCTAGTTGGAGACCTCATGCGCATTTCGAAGGATCGCGACGCATACTGGCAATACCGCTTGGAGCGCGAAACCGACATGCGCCGCATGTGGGAGGAGAGCATGGCCAAGGTCGCCAAGGAGCAGGAGATCCTGGAGGAACGTGTTGACCAAGCCGAACAGAGGCGCAAGGCCGCCAAGCGGGCCCTCCGCGAGGTTATGAATGATTCGCCCGCTGGCGCCAACCAGAAGGAGCCTGTGGACGGCACGACGACTGTTGAGGCAGCCGTTGGAACCGACGATGACCTCGCGGTCCCGCCCAAGTCACCCGAGAGGAATCTGAATAGGAAGAAGTCGGCAATCATCCTCTCTGACTCGGAGTCGGAAGACGAGGACGAGTTCTTTGATGCCGTTGATGCTGGAGAGGTTGAAGTTAGCGAGCTGCCGCCATCCGAGGCCGTGACGTCTCCTCAGGAGGAAAAGCAACAACAGCTTGTCGTCTCCAGCGGAGTGGACATTAGCAGTTCGTTCAAGGGCTACGAGAATGGCATCAGAACCAAACTCAAGATGGACGCCGATAACAGGCCCAAGATTTCGCTTTGGGTGAGTAGACTGATGGCAGTACAGTGACGTAAACTAACAATAGCCAGGGTATTCTCAAGTCAATGATTGGAAAGGACATGACCAAGATGACTCTGCCGGTATCTTTCAATGAGCCAACCTCGCTCTTGTACCGTGCCGGTGAGGATATGGAGTATGTTGATCTGCTGGACCAAGCCGCGGAGCGTTCAGACTCGATTGAGCGTCTGCTTTACGTGGCAGCGTTCGCCGCCAGTGAGTACGCATCCACGATTGGGCGTGTCGCGAAACCCTTCAACCCCCTTTTGGGAGAGACGTTCGAGTACGTCCGCCCGGACAAGAACTACCGCTTCTTCATCGAACAAGTCAGCCATCACCCGCCTGTTGGTGCCGCGTGGGCCGAGTCCCCCAAGTGGACCTACTATGGAGAGTCAGCTGTCAAGACCAAGTTTTACGGAAAGTCCTTTGACGCCAACCCTCTGGGAACGTGGTTCCTCAAGCTGCGTCCTACAGCTGGAGGCAAGGAAGACCTCTACACCTGGAAGAAGGTGACGTCGTCCGTCATTGGCATCATCACCGGTAACCCGACATTGGACAACTATGGTCCCATGGAAGTGAAGAACCACACCACAGGCGAGGTGTGCCAAATGGAGTTTGTACCACGCGGCTGGAAGGCTTCTAGCGCCTACAAGGTCACCGGCAAGGTGCTTGACGCCGATGGAAGGGTGCGATACAGCATTGGAGGCAGATGGAATTCTAAGCTGTACGCTCGCTTTTCGCCGGGATACGAGGCCAACGTTGATGATCCTGGTGATGCGGCGTCCATTGGAAAGGGCAGCCTCAATGACCCGAACAAGGCCTTCCTCATCTGGCAGGCCAACCCCCGCCCGCCCAACATCCCGTTCAACCTCACTCCCTTTGTGCTCACGTTCAACCACATCGACGACAAGCTTCGGCCATGGATCGCACCTACCGACTCGCGTCTACGTCCAGACCAGCGCGCCATGGAGGATGGCGAGTACGACTATGCGGCCGAGGAGAAGGACCGCCTCGAGGTGGCACAACGTGCGCGCAGGAAACATCGCGAAGAGAACGGCATCGAGTTCCACCCCGCGTGGTTCGAAAAGACGACGTGCGAGATCACGGGCGAGGAGTATTGGAAGTTCAACGGCAAGTACTGGGAGCAGAGAGAGAAGGCAGGACCAGAGGGAGACCCCAAGGCCGCCTGGGACGGATTGGAACCCATCTACGAAGACGCGCAGTAGAGTGGCAACACGGAGAGTGTTCCAAAGAGGGTTCCGAAAAGTGTTCCAAAGAAGAAGGGCGAACGTCAGCCAGCACCCCCGTCGCAGACGTTGCAGCCGTACGGCATCCGGTATCCTGCCGCTGTGGGATGGTGAACCACCATGCTTGGGAATGGTTGTTCAATTAGTGTATTGTGGATAGTATTACAGGTATTGAAATAAGCAATCGCTCGCATTCGGCAACAATTCTGGAAGAAGCACATTCGCAAAGTTTGCTGTTCTGTGATTGGTGTTCGGACGGACGTATGCCACATGAATGGGTGGTTTTGTGCTGCCGTCTCATCTGCTCCCGAGTGCGAACGAAGAAGACGTTGGAACGGCGTTCTACACCTGCAGAAGATTTCTGCCCACCTGCCAAGAAGCTTGTGATACCGTCGGGACTCGGGACGGTGACGGGGCATGCAGCACAGCAGGCTGAGATCGACGAGATTAAATGATTACCTTTCCACTCACCGAATCCCGGACCGGGGGTGGTGCACGCCGCCGGTAAGTACGTACCGAAGCCACGGCTCGCGGGTACCTTGCCTCGCGGTCGCTGGCAGTGACAACCTTGTTTTATTTCCCCACCTTGGACCTCGGCAGTTTTTTCGTTCCCTGAATGCTACATAATTAGGGGGGGAAGAACCGCCTTGCTGCATCTCTTTTAACCCACCCCTGTGACTTGTCAACCAGATTCGCGGGTCTCACCTATCGATTGTCGCGTCTCATTCATCCTTTTCCAGTCTCATTCAGTGCTCACAGGCGAGCTTTCCTTGGTTTCTGAGGGGGCGTTTCAAGACGGCACGAGACGCCACGTCGAGGTTCGGCTTTAGACTCGGGATCTAGACGGCAGACGGCGCGGTAGCAAACGATACATATCCAGACTTAGACGGACACACACAAGATGGCAACCGGGCGTTCGACGATTGTGAGGCCTCCGCCGGAGGACCCGAACAAGAGCCCGATTGAGAACGTGCTGGAGGTGACGGAGCTGGGCGTCCTGGGGCCGGTGAGTTTACACGCCTCCCGCCTCGGACATTGCGGACCGGACAACTGACGCCGACACAGGACATCTTCACCAACACGCGGCAGCCATGGCACCCGCCCGGCGCGCGCGGCATCTTCGGCGGCGCCGTGATCGCGCAGTGCCTCGCCTCGGCGCAGAAGACGGTGCCGAACGACTTCTTCGTGCACTCGTGCCACTGCTACTTCCTGCTGGCCGGGTCCTCGGAGATACCGATCTTGTTCCACGTCGAGCGCGTGCGCGACGGGCGCAGCTTCGCGACGCGGACGGTGCAGGCGCGGCAGCGGGGCCGGTGCATCTTCACGACGACGGTGTCGTTTGTGAAGGAGGGCGCGGGCGGGGAGACGCAGGTGCGGCACGCGGCGCCGCTGCCGGCGGGTGTGAGGGCGCCGCCGGCGGATTGGAGGGGCGAGCCGGAGTGGAGCACGCACTCGCCGTTTCAGACGTATCGGATCTCGATGGTCGGGCCGGATGGGAAGCCTGCGAAGACGACGCTGACGAAGGGGGAGAAGCCGGGGGAGGAGCCGGCGCCGCATGAGATGAAGAGCCGGAACTGGGTGAGGGCGAGGGGGAAGATTAGTGTTAGCGGAGGCCACCAGGCGCATCTGAACGCGCTGGCGTACATGTCGGATAGCTACTTCATCGGGACGGTGGGGCGGATCCACAGGTTGTGGCGGTTCCCGTTCAAGCCGGAGGAGTTTGAGGAGCTGCCGCCGGAGTTGAGGGAGCAGGTGGAGCGGTTGAATGAGTTTGAGGGGAATACGGAGGGCGGGGTGGAGTACTGGAAGACGAGGCCGCATCTGGGCATGATGGTGAGCTTGGATCATAGTATTTACTTTCACGAGCCGAGGAGGGTGAGGGCGGATGAGTGGATGTTTACGGAGATGGAGAGCCCGTGGGCCGGGGATGGGAGGGGGGTTGTTTTGCAGAAGATTTTTGGGGGGGATGGGACGCTTTTGGCTACTTGCGTGCAGGAGGTGAGTCTTTCCGTGGTGATGTGTGAGATGTGACAGAGTGCTGACTTGGGTACAGGGCGTTGTGAGGTTGAAGCAGGAGGAAGATGTGGAGAAGGACGATCCGAAGGCGAAGTTGTGAGGTGGTCGTTCGATAGGACGTTGAAGGGGTGGTGTACGATGATGGGTGCGTTCTCTTCGTGTGATAGAGTAAGAGGTGATGGATACTGTATGAAGGTGACTCAAGACATGGGTGGAAATTACGTTCGTCGCGGAACTTGGGCTTCTCATAGAACTTATATCTTTTAAATTGATGGACTTTTTGCGGATTTGTTTGATGCACGCAATGACAAGAAGCGAGGCGATTGAAGCGCTCCGGTGTGGTGCAACTGCACCCCAGATGGAGGACACTGTTGGCATTCGTGTGGAAGCTTGTCGAGCCTGCACCTGTCTTCGTTTAGGCTTGAGTATTCACCTCTGTTAACTCAGGCGCCGACAGATGTGACGGATGATTCCGTATGGGAGCCTGTATGAGGTATGTGAGTTATTCTGACCTGCGGGGTTTCAAAGCCAGAACCAATTTTTCTGGTTTTCCACCCATAGACCCTCAAAGCCTCACAAATTATTAGTTCTTATGAAAAGAAAGAGCTACTTAGGATTCGAGTAGTCAGAATATACATAGGATTTGTGGTGGGTAGGTTGTATGCCGGCGCGAGGAGCCGTCGCGACTGAACTTGGCCAACATCATGTTACCTGGTCTCCAATACGACAAGTCAGCAAGGACGTTGACGGACAGCAAGCCGACGACACGGGGGCTGCCATTGAAGATATTTAAGAGGATTCACAAACGCTTCGCTGAGAAGGTTCAAAGCAATTTCGCATATACTCCCTTTCGTGTAGTTGGCCGAGAGACACACAGCTTCTGACTTTGTGGAGGTGAAGATCCTTGGCAAGTCCGTGGGGGTCTCTTGGCTCGTTTATCATTCTTATTCTTCCATGTATACAAGGTGAAGAATGAGGGAGTATAGCGATGGTAGATTGGCCATGGGTCGGCTGAGGGTTTCATTTTCTTCACTAAGGGGCTTCGAGCTGTCGTATTTGAGCCCACGGCTAAGCCAGAGAACGAGATGGTTCCTGCACTATTTGCCTGAGCCTCGTGCCTTCTTTGAAACCCACCCAATTTATTTACAATGTTCAGAGGTGCAATGCCATTGATGACTTCAGTAAGACGGCTGTTTGCTATATATCACGACCGATACAGCAGCTCCCTGAGTCCTGCAACGCATTAAGCACTCTGCGCATCATCCCGTGACGTCTAGCAGGTTCAGAAGCTGTGGCTGAAGGCGGCTTGGGCTTCTCGGTCTACCTTACCATTCGAAACCCAAGGGCTTGTGCGTATATGCTGCTGAATATATGGGGGACGTCCGATGATGAAGGGCAACACCCAACGCTCCAGTCGGTTGGGGTACTGAAGACCCTTGACTGACCGCATGAGGTAATGATGTTGTCAAAATCACGCTCTGCTTTTATGAAAATCATTCAGTTGTCTTAGCAGCGGAAGATTTGCAGGAGGAGAGGGAAGTTCATTGCCGAACAGAAAGCTTTTATAATGGTTTGAGGCTAAGGCGACTATCTTACGACGAATCTTGCCTGACTGGCGAGGACGTTCTTTGATGATATTCAGAGGACAGCGAGCTCGACTTCATCTCTATTTCAAACGAAGATTGAGAACATCCACATCATAAATTCCACAGTTGGTTTATCAAAGCAATTCCCCAGGGCTCGAAAAAGGCCCGTAAGCCCCGTGGGATTGAAATGCGACACCTCACTCCCCTCAATTCAGCTGCCTTTTGCATCACCATCTTTCTTCAAACTGGATATAATCGAGTGAGGCTTAGCTGATCAAGAGATGTTCCTTGTGGAGGAACTCCCGTCGCCAAGGCCGTTTTGCGGCTTACTTCCGCATTTCCTGCAGGCATCGCCCAATGGACGCCTCCAATGTGGCGTTCGAGAAGACAGCAAAGGATACGCAGTAGGGCTCTGGGGGTTCCCAAGTTAGTCGCCTACCTAGGTTACACGACAGTCTTGTTGCATGTCCGCTGCATTCGACCAATTGAGAAGTGGCAGTTGGATGTAAGCGCCTCCACTGGAAGTGGAGCGTTGCTGACCACCTACCTACCTACCTACCTACCTACCTTACCTGTTCAAAAAGGCCAGCCTGCCCCGCCATCACCCAACGACTCTTCGTTCCTGCTTGTTGTGCAATACCAAAGTAAAACTTCCGCTCTTTCATCAACCTTCGAAAACATGGCCGAGGTCCTTGAGATACCTCCCGAGCCACCTAAGCAGAGTCTGGCATTGCGTCCAGCACCGTCAAACACAAACTCGTTCGCCAAGTCGGAATACCAATACAAGCCCCTGGCTCCAGACGAAATCCGAATGCTCATTCTGTTACCGGGAGAGTTTGAAAGTCCTCTTCAAGGGTATATTGCTCATGAGTCTTTCGATCCTTCGGACTGCGAGGACTGCGAGGACTGCGAGTTCAGTTACGAAGCTCTCTCGTATGTTTGGGGGAGCCAAGCCGACCCGAAGCCATTCCATGTCCTTGAGTGTTCCAGTCAGAGTAGCTCAGCCGAAGTCAAGACTCTGAAAATCGGCCCAAACCTGGAATCGGCTCTCCGACATATCCGACAGCCATTCGAAACTCGTACTATTTGGTGCGACGCTATTTGCATCAACCAGAACGATGTCGAAGAGCGGGGAGTCCAGGTTCGGGGGATGGGGAATATCTACAGCCACGCCAAAAGAGTTGTTGTTTGGCTTGGGAAAGAAACAAACGAGCTGTACAGAGCGGCGCAGTTAATGAAGTTCTTGGGGTCTATTTTCTACTACGACTGGGACGCGAATACGTGTCAGCAGCATTCTGATACCGCCGACCTACTCGCGCATAGAAGGGCTCCGATGCCCTTTCAAACTGCGGACTGGCAATCTCTCTACGACTTTTTTGACCTGGCTTGGTTCAAGAGACTTTGGGTGAAACAGGAGATCATTCTCGCAAAGGGAGCGGCTATCTTTATGACAGGAAAGCAAGAATTCACCTGGAACGACTTCTGCGGCGGCGCTAGCTACCTATCGGTCATTGGATTGGCGCGTTCAGAGCCCTTGAGCGAGCGGAAACGACAAGAGTTTGACGAATTACTGAGCAAAGCTTGGTTTACATTCAGTTACGATGAAAACCGGCACATCAATATCACCCTCCGTCTTGTTAATGATTGCGAATGTCTAGATCCACGAGACAAGATATACGGTATCTTGGGTCTTCATAGAGAGAGTTTCCAAATTGAACCAAACTATAACAAGGGCCACCGGGACGTTTATACAGACTTTTCCCGAAAATACATGCAATCAACCATGGATTCGGGGACCTTCGCTTTTTGCGATACGGCGAACGACGCTACTTGGATGCACCCTAGTTGGGTGCCAAACTTTGCGAAACGAATCCCACGAATTTCTTACTACTGTATTGGGCACGTTGCCTTACAGTCACAGCCCCAGCGTCGCATCTTATCGGATGATTCCTGTAAAGCCCTCGCTATCCATTGTGGCACTATCAGTCAATGTTCATCTTCGGCAATGCCGCAGAAGGTTGTGCCAAGGGCTTGTCTCGCAATTATTAAGTCTTGGGTCCTGGATGCATCTGCGAACAGGACCCAGCACCCCAGCCAAGCTTGGATTGATGAACTAATTTGCACGATTTTATTGGGTGACATCAAAGAAACCAACGTCGAGGCCAACTGGACATTGTCGGAAGTGGCAGATATCCTACTCCGCGATATAGAGTGGTTTTCTCCCCAACGGTATTGGGATGAAAAGCAAGAAAGGACTTTGATGAGCGAAATTATACACTATGCCATCTGCGGTAACCTACTCACCACAACAACAGATGGTAAGTTCGCACTGTCGGTAGGTACTGCCCAAGTAGACGACAAAATATATGTTCTGCCAGGGGAGGTTGATCCGATTATCCTAAGAACTATTGAGGACGGACGATATAGAGTCGTAGGACCATGTTTCATGCCGAGTCTGATGCGTCGCGAGGCTTTGCTTGGAAAACTTCCGGAAGGATGGAAAATGCAGTTCAGGAGGAGTCGTGGCGGCGAAATGGTGATTACCGACCCTGACGGTCAGGTACAGATCGAGGACCCTCGTCTTGGGGAGTTGCCACCGGGCTGGGAGCAATCAGAGCCTGATTATCACGGTGTTTCTTGTTTTAGATACGGGCCGAAGGGCGAATGGTCGTGGAATGATCCCCGTCTGACTCCGGAAAGGTTGACGGCTCGAGGGGTCAAGTTTGAGGAACTGATCATTGTATGAGCAGCTGTCAACATATCACAGTCAATACAAGCCAGTTGACTATGAAGGACATTCGTAATATTCAACACCAACATTCTAGCATACGTAGCTTTGAACCGTCGGCAACAAGATGAGATACCCAAAGGCCAAGAACAAGCCGATAAGCAAGATAGCAACCTCTTCTGATCCAAAGTGGAAACCATACCGCACCGTATCCAATTTCTTGTTTCCCGGCGACGCTGACTGCGGCTGCAACATGCCATTGAAGCCCCTGGCCCACGGAACCTCCAACCTGCGGTCATCCAGAATCTGCTCCGCCGTGATCTTGGCTCCCGCCAACACGATAGGCACACCGGTACCAGGGTGTGTGCTAGCACCAACAAAGTAGGCGTTATCTAGCCCCTCGGCACGCGTCTTCGGGCGGAATGCCAGGACGTTAAAGAAGCCATGGTTCAGGCCGAGGATCGCGCCCTTGTCGAGGTTGAACTTATCCTCCCACGTCAGGGGTGTATTGACGATTTCATGGGTGATCATGTCGCCTATGTTCGGGCAG
The DNA here is from genome assembly GCA_025328345.1 of Colletotrichum sp. SAR11_59. Taxonomy (NCBI): domain Eukaryota; kingdom Fungi; phylum Ascomycota; class Sordariomycetes; order Glomerellales; family Glomerellaceae; genus Colletotrichum; species Colletotrichum sp. SAR11_59. The sequence continues at coordinate 51,979 of JAKMXC010000226.1, forward strand.
CCTGTGCGCTCGCTGACGATTGAGAGAATCATAGAACGGGCTTTGGAAACGATGGCATCCCAGTCTTTCTCATCCGTCGTTAGCCCATCGTCGTTCTTTGAGCGTGAAAGGTGGCCGATCGGCACGAGGACGATGACAGTGTCCTTGCCCTCGGGCGCCGCAGAGGGATCCACACGGCTCGGGACATTGACGTAAAAGCTTGGCTCGTCGGGCAGTGAATGCCGCTTGAAGATTGCGTCGAATGACTCCTGGTACTGCTCTGCCAGGAAGATATTGTGTGTGGAGAGCTCAGGGACCTTGCGGTCAAGGCACCAATAGAAGGAGATTGAGCTGCAGCTCGGCTCTCTCTTTTGCAGTGACTCGTAGTAGTTGGTGATAGTTGGTGTTTGAGGGAGAAGGTTGCCATAAGCGTAGACGAGGTCGGCGTTCACGACAACAACGTCCGCCGTAAGTGATTCCCCTGATTCGAGAATGACACCAGTCGCCTTTTGACCGTCTGTCAAGACCTTCGATACCGGCGTGTTGAGACGGTATTTCACACCTAGACTCTCTCCAATTCGAACCAGCGCCGCGACCACAGAGTGGAAACCACCGCGAGGATACCAAATTCCCTCCGCGAACTCGGTGTACTGCAGCAGAGAGTACGTCGCCGGCGCATCAAACGGGGACATGCCCATGTACATAACAGCAAAGGTAAACACCCTCCTCAACCTCTCGGTCCAAAAATACCTGCTCGCTCTGCTCCAGATGCTCTCCAGCGGGTGCAGAGACACCACATGTCTCACGAACCGCGGCCGCGCCAGATTGACCAGCTTGCTAAAGTTCTTGTGCAGCACCTCGCGCACCGAGACCTCGTAGTGGGTGTGCGCCTCCCGCAACCACTGCAGGTAGCGCTCGAAGCCGTCCTTGCCCTCCCAGCGCTCGATCTGGGACTTCATGGCGGCGAGGTCGGAGGAGTGGCGGAAGAGCTCGCCGTCGTGGAACCAGATGTTGTAGTTGGTCTCGCAGCGCAGCAGGTCGACGCCGGCGTCCGCCATGGTGGTGTCGAGGTCGCGGAAGGTCTCGTGGAAGAGCTGGGGGAGCAGGAAGAGCGAGGGCCCCTGGTCGAAGCGGTGGCCCTCGTGGTGCATGAGGGAGCAGCGGCCGCCGGTGAAGGAGTTTTTTTCGAGGACGGTGACGGAGAAGCCTGCTTTGGCGAGGCGGGCGGCGAGAGCTACGCCGCCGGCGCCGGCGCCGACGACGATTGCCGTCTCGGGCTTCTCGCTGAGGGAGGGCATTCTCAATCGTTATTTAGATATGTTGAAGTGATTTGGGTAGTTAGGTGAGATTATTGAATGAGCTTATACAGACGTAGATGAGATAGGAAGTCAGCACACGCTCACATGCCCACGATGAGAGCTTGCATTGAGAGATGGGGCTGGCATGGTAGATGGGCCTCGAGTGACATTCATAGTAGATAATTGTCCCGTCATTGACATCGAAACATGTGAAGAGACAACCTAGTCAATCCCTTCGCATGCCTTGGGGGTCCACAAAAGCCACGGGACGGGCAGGGGTGAGATCGCACGAGGACGGGGTCCGCATCGGCCGGTGCGGAAGAGTGATGACACCTCGACTCGGAGGAGGTTGACGACGTTGCACTTGGCAGATGGAGCATCCAGGTACACGACCCAACAGCCACTCAACTACTATGGAGTAAACTCTTTGCAGACCCGATTCCAGGCACGTATCCGCAGAACCGGCAAGCTTCCGGCACTGAGAACACCAAGGTTGAGGCCTGGCGGCGCCAACGGCAGGGAGTGGCGTCGGCGTGTGGGAGCTATGGCCCCCTGGGAAGCTCAGGTTGGGTAAGGTGTGTGCTAAGGTGAGGTGTGTGTGTGTGTGTGACATTGGGCAATGTCCAGGTGGAGGTGGTGCATCGCGATATCGATATATCGTATTCGTTGATCGGTGCGTCCATTCGGCCCATCAATGCCGTTGGAGACTTGAGGGAAAGTATCCCGCTCTAGGACACTTGAGACGGCCAATGCTCCCCTCTCGCCGTCACGTTCACAACAATTGAACACCCGAGACTGGGCTGGTAATTGGAGCGTAATGATTCACCCTCAGCTCACCTTTTTTGGGCGTCTCATACAAAAACAAAACAGCGCCCACCCGCAATTTGGTGTACGTTCCTCGCAATCGCGACCTGTCTCACTCGCTTTCCTGCCACGTTTGACACTACTGTTGGCCTAGTCCTGCCTTCAAAAATAATTAGTCCTCATTCTCTCGCTGGGACTTTTTCATCTCTAGCTCAATCAATGCTTCCTCCCGCCGGGCACTAACGAAAATCTTTGGGACACGATCACACAGAGATTCTGGACGAGGGTTGGACGGAAAGCCCAAGAATCCCATCTTTTTATCCGACGCGCATATGGTCGTCATAGACTTTGTTTCTTTTCGACGCACACCCGCAGCTCACTCACTCCAGCCAATCCAACCACCTGCACCTTACCTCACCTTAGCCTCCTGCAGCTGCAGCAAGCTCACCTCAACAATTCGAACGTCCCAAGCCTTACCATCCCTACCTTGGCGTCCCCTTTTTTGATTGATCCTTCCAAGGTTCCCGCCCAATCCTGCGCGCGCCCTTTATCCGAATCCGGAAAGAAGCTCTATCAACCCGGGCTAACCAGCTCGCCTACCCGTCCAACAGTCCTCCCAAAGTCCGCGCCCTCTCCTCCCTTCGGTCTCGAAAATCAAGACGAGTCCGAGGGCCGAGAAACATTCAGCGGAGAAACGCTCCGGAGAGATAACGACACGTTTTTTTCTTGGTGGTTTTTATCTGCGGTTCGGGACAATTCACCAGCTCCGACCGCTGGACCAGCCGATCCTTCCTTTGCCCGGTGTAAGGCAAGCACAACGGTGAAATCCACGGTTTTACCAACAAGACAAACAAGTGAAACCGGCAGCCCGCGTGGGTCATTTTACACCAGGCCACATCCCACTCACACATGCGTGTGTTTTTCGTCATTGCCTTGACTCCTGCCGCCATCTGATTTCTCAACTCAGCCACCTGTCCTACACTGCAGTGCCTTGCATTTCTTCCCGGACCGTCCACGGAAGGTACGGCTGCTGTGGGAGCTGTTGAAGAAACATCTTCATTAATCGCCCACCGATCACCTCACGGCCGTCGTGCTTGCCCTCTATGAGGGCTTTCTCACCTCTGAAATAAAGAATTCTCACAACAGTCCGAGATGGGTTACGATTACGCGCTGGTGTAAGTCATTCCGAGCAGGTCCTGCAAGGCGCCCTCACTTACCTTCTCAGGCACATCAAGTACACCATCCCTCTAGCAGGGCTTCTCACCTTCTTCTCATACCCGCTCTTCACCCGCCTCGATGTCGTGAAGACGCTCTTCATCGTCACAATTGCCTTCGTGGCCACCATCCCTTGGGACTCATATCTAATCAGAACCGGCATCTGGACTTACCCGCCCAACGCCATCCTCGGCCCTACTCTCTTCAGCATCCCCCTCGAGGAGCTCTTCTTTTTCATCATCCAGACCTACATCACGGCACAGCTCTACATCATCCTCAACAAGCCCGTCTTGCACGCTCAGTACCTCAACTCGCCAGCCACCCTCCCCAAATGGATCAAGAGCGGAAAGACCGTCGGCCAGGGCGTTCTTGCCGGCAGCATTGCGCTCGGGACCTGGCTCATCGCCAAGGAGGGTGAGGGAACGTATCTGGGCTTGATCCTCGTGTGGGCGTGCTCCTTCGCCCTCTTCATCTGGACCATCACCGCCCAGTTCCTCCTGGCGCTGCCGCTGGCATGCACCGTCCTCCCCGTGATTCTTCCCACGGTCTACCTCTGGGTAGTCGACGAGATGGCGCTGGGACGTGGCACCTGGGCCATTGAGAGCGGCACCAAGCTTGAGTTTAAGCTATTTGGCAGTTTGGAGATTGAAGAAGCCGTCTTCTTTCTGGTGACCAACATTCTCGTTGTTACTGGTATTGGCGCTTTCGACAAGGCCGTTGCCGTCTGCGATGCGTTTCCCGACATCTTTGACAAGCCGGCCGATGCTTTGTCCATGTCTTTGCTGCGCGCCAGGGTGCTTCCTTCGTCAAAATACAACATGCAGCGCATCCTGGGTATCCGCCAAGCAGTGAGTAGATTGGCAAAGAAGAGCCGCAGCTTTCATCTGGCCAGCTCTGTCTTCCCTGGCCGTCTGCGCATTGACTTGACTCTGCTGTAAGTTAGCTGCCTCACACGATCGAATCACCACTAACAAGACTTCAGCTACTCTTACTGCCGCCTGGCCGATGATCTTGTCGATGAAGCCGCAAACCCTCAAGAAGCAGCCGTCTGGATTGCCAAGCTCGACCGCCACCTGGCTCTTCTGTACAAAGACCCAGACTCCTCGTCGGCACCTCTTGCCTCCCAGTACGCGGCTGAGAACTTTCCCGCGTCCGCCTTATCCGCCCTGGACCTTTTGCCCGCCAACCTCATTCCCCGCGAGCCTTTGGCAGAGCTCCTAAAGGGCTTCGAGATGGACCTCCAGTTCAGCACGAACAGCTTCCCCATCGCAACCCCGGAAGACCTCGAGCTCTACGCCGCACGCGTCGCCAGCACCGTCGGCCAGTCCTGCTTGGAACTCGTCTTCTGCCACTGCAAACATTCCCTGCCGCCGTACATGCAAGCCTACCTGCGCAACACGGCGCGCCAGATGGGTCTCGCGCTGCAGTTCGTCAACATCGCCCGCGACATCGCCGTCGACGCCAAGATCGGCCGCGTCTACCTTCCCACCTCCTGGCTCAAGGACGAGGGCCTCTCGCCGGAGTACGTCCTCAGAGACCCGCGCAGCGAGGGCGTCGCCAACGTGCGCCGCAAGATCCTCGCAAAGGCGTTTGAGCACTACGGAGAGGCCAGGGAGTCGATGAAGTGGATTCCCTCGGAGGCGCGCGGCCCCATGGTCGTCGCCGTGGAGAGTTACATGGAGATTGGCCGCGTGCTGGTCCGCAACGGCAATGCTGCGGCGGCGGACGGGACGGGACGGGCCACTGTGCCCAAGTCGCGACGGGTTTGGGTTGCTTGGAGCACGCTGATGGCGGCTTGAGTTTATGCCCCTTTTTTCTTCTTCACATTAGCAGGTTTGTATCCATGGCATTAGACGCATCGATTAGCAGGCCATTTTCATAGCCAAAACATAAAAGTTGTCAACACACCATGACTCAATCCGCAAAGTGACATGTCAGTGGTGATTGAAGGATTGCTTCGTCTAATCGCACGTCAAAAGTGACATCACGGCCCCCAGCCAGCCCCAGGAAAACGTCCGTGCACCGCGTCAATGCTTCACCGAGCTACACTGGATTGGAAGCTCCACCAAACCTCAAATTAAACCTCCAACAATCCACCATCGCCAGCTCGCTCCCGTTTGCGCCGCCCTCATCGCATCGCGCAGCTCCCAACGCTGCCCCGTCGCAGCGCACACCTCCCTCTTCCACGAAACACACACAAACCGCCACAATGATACCAAGAACACCGGCCCGCCGCCTCCTGCGCGACCTCACCAGGTCCCCGCGCCCATCCACCACCCTCCTCCGCCCCTTCACGACAACCAGACCCTCCCTCCTCAAGCCGATCCCACCACAACCTCCCCAGCAGCCCCCTCAAAACGCCGCCGCCTCCGCCGCCCTCCAGAACCTCTCCCACCTCTCCCCCTCGCAAATCACCGCCCTCCTCTCCGCCAATACCACACCGACACCACCCGCCCCTCCCCCGCAGTCCCGCCGCTCGATCCTCCTCCGCCGCGCCCTCTGGGCCCTCTTCTTCTTCCTCGCAGGCTACAAGCTCACATCCGACCAACTCGCCTCCATCCGCTTCGCCACGCCCTTCCTCTACCCGCCCGCCGACTACGAGCCCGAGGACATCCCGCTCTACCGCCAACAAGCCACCTACGAGGCCCTCGCCTCCGACCCGGGGCTGGACGCCATGGTCCCCGCCGCCGTCTCCGTCTCGGGCTCGAAAATCACCGTCCGGCCCACAGACTGGGACCACTGGGAGCCCTACGCCGATTTCTCCGAGTCCCACCGCAAGACGCACCTCTGCGCCGGCGCGCTGAACAACCCGAACGCGTTGGGGTTGGTGCACATGGTCTTCCGCCACCGGCTGACGGGCGAGCTCATCCTCGCGGTCGTCTTCGGGCAGGGCACCTCCGGCTGGCCGAGCGTCGTGCACGGCGGGATGCTGAGCACCATCATGGACGAGGCCATGGGCCGCCTCGCGGCGCTGAACTTCTCCGCGAACACGGCTGTCACGGCGAAGCTGGCCATGGACTTCAAGGAGCCCGTGACGCCTGGGTTTCTGTACAAAGTGCGCGTGCACGCCGTGCTGCCGGAGCTGCAGAAGGGGCCGGACGGCGAGGACAAGACGGACCGCAAGCTGTGGATCTGCGGGCGCATGGAGGGGCCGGACGGGGAGATTGCGCTTGAGGCCAAGGGGTTGTTTGTCGTGCCCAAGGGGGTGGATGTCAAGCCTCTGGGGAAGAGGTTCTGAGCTAGTCGTGGGTTCTTGGCGTTCTTTTGGAGGGGGGCAATGTGTTTGGACAAAGATTCCCCCTGGCGAAGATGCTGTAAGAGTAGATATGTATAGACGGCGGGTGGGGGAGAGGAAAGTTGAGTGATTGCTGCTAGTGATGAGCAGCATGAACTCAGATCTGGAGAGCTAAATGGGTCAAAATATCATGACATTGCCTAATCATAGTGTGCTCGTTTGAGCCTGTTTCTGTGATCTACGTGAGTTCCCTGGTGCTCGTGTACGTTTTATAATGATCAAAGCTCAGGCAGATCTGGTGTAAGCAGAGACTTTACGCCAACTCGCTGTTTCAGAAGAGACTTAGGCATGGGCAAACATTGCAGCAGAAGAGTTGTGGATGTTAGACTAGTCGTAGGCAATTCGTAAGCCTTTCGTATTTGTTAATCACGTCAGACGATTAGAAAGCAAGCGTGAATAAGAATAAGGTCACACAAAAAAATCCAATTCAGTTCATGTATCCGCTATTGTCGCGGCAGGTGCTATGGTACAGTTCCCAAAGTATAAACACGCTTGTCGTCCCGGTCTAATAACCCATCCGTTTTAGTAACCCATGCCGATATCCTGGCAACTATTCAATGCAAGCCCTATCGAAATACTCCGGATCCACGTCGTATGAGAGGATCCCCATATCACAACACGTTTCCTCCTCCGTGTCCCGGACGAGGTCTTCATATCCCGGCTGGGACATTCGTTCGATTTCCAAAAGCCAGCAGTAGATACGATAGCATAAGTCATCCGAGAGAATTCCTTTTGCTCTGGCTGTTTCTTGTGGGGTGTCGTAAGACTGGGAGCGTGACTGCCGACCTTTGCCACAAACCCTCTCCTAGATGCGTGCTGGGGGATTGAGAATAGATCGTCTGATCCGGTCATCCTTGGACTGAGGTGGATCATAAAAACTCTCCTAAATAGGTGTTGTAGGGTTGAGGGCAAACTGAGGCCTAGTTGGGCCCTGCTGCATATAGTACGGGCTGTTGAAGCCTCCGCGGGAACCGTAGCTCCCGCGGCCACCTCGGTAGCCATTGCCACCACCTCGTCCTCGACTGCTCCCATTGCCACGGTAGTTGCCGCGATAGTTGCCGTTCGGCCTGTATCCTTGAGGGCCATCTGGGGGCGATCGTGACGCTGCCTGGCCACCGCCATTTTGGCCTGCTGAACCCGGAGATGGCGCGTATCCGCCGTTGGTACTGCCTCCACTGGGTGGACCGCGAGGACCTCCTCCGCCATGACCGCCGTTTTGGTTTCCACGCCCTCTTCTGCGGTTGGCGTACTGGCGGCGGCCATTCTTTGGCTTGCCCTCAACTGAAAAGTCGATCTTCTTTACCGGGTCTGTAACCATCTGATTGTCGCTCAACCCCAGACGCTCGAGGTCCTCGTGAGATGTTGTGGATATCTGGAAGACGTTCTCCAGCTTCTCAAGACCTCGAGTCTCCACGACCCAAGCCTTCACGTATTCACCCTGCTTGTCATAGTCAAACGCTTGCTTAATGGGGTTGAAAATGCGATTGTCGCCTCGAGGGTCGTTACCCACTCCGGCAACGTACTGCCAGTTCGACCAGTTGGAGCTCACGTCATAGTCAACGAGAAGGTACTCGTACCACTCGGCACCATAACGCCAATCGATGCCCAAATGTTTGGTAAGGAAAGACGCCACATTTTGTCGAGCTCTGTTAGATGTGTAGCCAGTATGAATCAACTCGCGCTGTGAGGCGTCGATCAGACCCATGCCGGTGGTGCCCTCGAGAAACCTCTGCAGTGTCTTCTTGATGTCGTCGACTGATGCACCTAGGTTATCCTCGGTGATGACATGCTCAGCATTGGCCGTCTTCCACTTAGGTGTATCGTCCTCCTTAAAGCCAGTGACGCGAAACAGCTTCTCCTGGAATTTCCTCGTGCACAACCGCATGTAGTCACGCCACAGAAGCTCGAATCGGACCGCCTTGGTTCCGTCGTTCTCTCCCTTTCCGTATCCCGATGTGTCCTTGAAATCCTCATTGGTGCCATCCTCGAATTGGACCAGGGCCTCGTGAATCTGCCGGGAAGTGAGACAGCCGAGAGACAGGAAGGCTGAGAGCTTGGTGCTGAAGTCGACGCCAAGGAGGCCATTGCGCGTGTTCTTGTACTCAGTCATCGCCCCTGACTTGACGAGATGATGGAGGCGGCTGCGTGCCTCGCTCTCACCGCCGTGGAACGGATGAACGGATTTTGCTTTCTCGGGAATCTTGGGATCGTCGGTGAAGGGGCTCGTCAGAGGTTTCAATAGTGCTGATTCCAACTTGCTGTAGTCATCCGATGGCACCTCGTAAGGTGAGCTCTGAGTAGGGAGGAGGTCTTTGGGGTAGGGCTTGATTGCGCTCTTTTTGGGTTGCGGCAAGGTGGGCTTGGGCTTCTCTCGGAGAGGTTCTTGGGTCTTGCGGAAGGCGGTGAACACGTTGTCGAGATCTTCTGGGTTCTTCAAGCCTAGGTCGCGACTGAAGGGTGTTTGTTAGTATCGCCGCCACGAACTTTCAAGCCGTCAACTTACTCGTCAATGAAATACTTCTCATCCAACCATGTTTTGAAGTTGACGCCATGCTTAGAGCAAGCCGCTGCTACGGCCTTCTCGTCTTTCTTCTCTTCGACGGCCTCCTCAGCTGTCATCCACACGGCGCCAACTTTGTGCTTGCTGTCGGAAAAGCCTCGGAGAAGCTCGTCGACGACGTCACCAAACATGCCTGCCCTCAAACACAGATCGCTGCCAACCCCTTCGAGGGACTCCTTCAGGGTCCATACGGATTGGGCGATGAACTTCGTGCGGTGAGGGCCGCATCTCCAAAATTTGCCAATCTCGCTGCGTGCCTCTGGGTACTTTGACTTGCTCCCGTCGCGGAGAAACCCTGAGATTTCGATCTGGTGCGCTGGGAAAATGTACACAGGAAGAACGTGGGTGAAACCATGATCAGAAGAGGTTGCGAGATGGTGGAGGATGGGATTGTCCGCAATGCGAAGGTCGTGCCGGAGCAAATAGATAAGGATGTTTGTAGCCGTCATGATGGGCTACTACTAGTGTGTTGATTCGTGAGGTCTATCCAACGAGATGTTGCTATCGATGATGCTCGGGGAACGGTTGTAATGGACTTTCGCGAGTGCGTGGTCGATAACGGGGTTGTTGAGGGTGTTGATGGGGTGTAGAAGTGAACAATGAGAGAAACGAAAACTTCCTCTGGCAACGGAAAGCGACAGGTGTGGGTTTTGTTGGAGTGATGATGGCCACAAAGTCTAGACCAAAGTCATGGCGTAAGAGAAGCCGTTAGATCTGTTTTAGTTCCCGACCAGCTGGAAAGAAGACTAGTCCTGGAGTCGCCACAGGAAGAACAGAGGAACAGATGCGGTAGGCAAGGTATGTAAGGTAGGTAGGTAGGTAGGAGTGAAGTGAACTGCAGGCACGGATGGAAAACCGGGGGGAGGTAGGCGAGGGACGGGAGGGTAAGGATGTGCCTTCGACGATGGGCAGGGTTCCTTAGGGCAAGAGGAGACCAGGACCCGGTGTCTTTCGGGAGCAGGAGCAGGAGGGGAGGTTAGGTTCGCCCCGATTGGAATGACGCAGCTGCCGCTAAATCTCAATCCAGGGGTCTTGCCGCGATTGTTGGGCGGTCGGACGATGAGGCTGCAAGCGCCGACGGCATCGACTTTTAGGTTAGATGATCGAGAGGAGATGGGAAAGTGAGGAGGACAGGAAGATCGGTTCTCTTTGTATCGTCTGCATCGAGTGGCAATGTACTTGCTTGCTTTTGGGCCCTCTTCTCTGCGGGACAGGACAAAACAGGACAGAAAGAGTTTTTAGGAAAAGCCGAGAGAGGAGCACAGGATGTGGGAGTATCCCGAATGGAGAAGCGCGGAATCGTTTACGCAGCCTGATCTCAAATGGACACCTCCTGAGGACTGTGACTGGGACTCATGGGACTCTCTTGCAGGGTCAAGCTGTCCACGGCCAACAGAGCTCAACTCAGAAGGTTTGCGGCGTCGAGATGTGGAGTGGACCTGCGGCGTACGGCGTCGAGTATGGCAAGGCAATGTACTCGAAATGTGTCGTGCGCCTTTGAGCGTGATACTATAACCGGATAACCTTGACTTAGTGTAGGTTATGCTGCTTGGTGAAAGGATAAGTCAAGACGGTTATGTCGAGGTGACGGGACGACAATTGCAGGTGGAGGCAGTGAGCAGAGAAAGGAGCAAAGGAGCCGAAGACGAAGAGCCAATCTGTGGCGGCGGAGTGCTCGCCGATGCGCCTTTTGGTTTTAATCATGGCCATCCCCCGTCTGGGCCCATGGGTGTGAGTGTGGTGGATTGGACCCTTAGATTTTCTTGAACCCTTTGGGCCTAGACCCCTGGCAACTCCGGCGCCCCTACAGACTCGAACCCCCTCGATTTGGAATGCCATGTCAGGCGATTCGGCAGGAAATTTGGCACGTTTGGCAAGTCGGCCGTTGCTCAATGAGGCAAGGAGGGAGAGATGACGGGTGATGATGGGACATGGAGGACCAGACCAGGCCATGCGCCAGTCGGGGGAAAGCATGGAGGTCGGCATGGCATGGGGTTGAAGGACGGCGGCGCAGGATGCACCAAGGGACGGAGGAAACAGCGTGCATTGGAAGTCGCACAATGTGATTGATCGAAAAGTCACAGCAGCAAAGCATGGATGGATGCGAGGGGGGTTGTTGCAGGCTGCAGCTTGGCTGGGCGAGGGGCCGCAATGTCGATGGCTTGTCGATGGCGGCGGGATGGGAAAGATGACCTAGAGATCGAGCAGAAGGGACTTGTGGACGTCCATGATGCAGAGATAAAGTCCGGGGTTGTCAAGATCGAGTCCACCTGAACGGATACCTGGGTCTGGAAAAGCGGGTCCCTGCCCTGCCGCGGGGCCCAGTCCGACCACTGTGACGCCGCCAAACTCTTCCACTTGCACCAGGAAAGAGCTGTGAGAGAGAGTGCCTGCTGCTTTGTCACCTCTCATCTCGTCTCACCTTCCATTACCAACAGACAGAAGGAGCAGGCAGCACATCCCTCCTTCTCGTTTATTGTTGGTTTCCAATTCGGAGACGGCAAGTAGGTACCCACGATTGCTCCTTGCCACGAATGGTCATCAGCACTTCGTATCAATCGCAGGCATGGGAAACCGTCTCAATCTCAATCTCACTCACACTCACACTCACCACTCTCCCATGACGAGGATTCCCATCACATCCCAACGTCCATCCACCTGCCGCCCCCGCTGTTCCGTCCATTGTTATGCTCGTGTCAGGCTTTTCACCCGCGGCGCAACGCAGCAGACCCAAAGCCAAATGAACCTCCCTTCCCTGTCTGTCATGCAGGTCGCGATGGAGCTCGGGGCACGTTGCGGCTTCCTCTGCAAATGATGAATCATCGACACCACTACGCCGACTGCCCTACGAGTGCCACTCTTTCTACTTTCACACTTGTGTGTTGATGCGCTTTGTTCCCGGCCGGGTTTCATTTGGCGGGTGCGCTGCGACTGGTCGATGCCCATTGGCAACTGCTGTTCCTGGCCTGCGAACGCAGCCACTCGGCCGATCCATTGAAGAATGCCTGGTGACAGCAGACATCTTCGGCGCAGTCAGACAACCTATTCCCTCATGCCTACCTCTAACCTCTGCCGAAGTCTCTTATCCCTCTGCACAAGGAATGCCGTCGAGTCAGCCTCTACGTCGCCCATCGTGTCAGCGCCAATCACCGCGAGAATTGAGAAGCTTTCCACATCTTTACCGCCTGCTTCTTTTTTTTTTTTTTTTTTTTCAGCTGCGTTGGTTGAACGAGACGAGCGGGGAGACTCTGAAATCGAAACGGGCCGCCGGAGAAGAAAGCACAGCTGAACACAGCTTGGCACCCTACAGCTGCTTCTGCATCCTTCATCAGCTCAATGGTGAAATGCCATTCGCCAGCACCAGACAACTTTCCAGCTGGCCTAGGGTTTTAGCTCCAGTCTTTCCGCTGGCACAACCGGGCTAAATACATTAGGTTGCTGGCTGCAGCATACCTGAATTCGCCCTGCATTCACTGCCGATATTTGATACCTGTCGAGCCTTCTTTTCCCGGAGTCGGGCGTGCGTCTGCGGGCGCTCCTGAAGCTTTGGATCCGAGTTGCTGGATCTATTGTGCGCCAGGAGTCATTCCAGGACTGCCTCCGGAGACTTGTTCAGCATCAAGTCTGGGTCACTAGCTGTCCCGCGTCTCTATCTGCAAAGTCCCCTCACACCAATTGCTGGCAAGGTTGTGCAACTGCCTTACCTTATTTTGGATTACCTTCAATTACCTCACCTTACCCGAGGCATACACGGTCGCCGCTAGACGTCGAACCCCTGGCCACTGCTGTCTCTTACACCACTTCGATCTGCATTCACAGCTCGACCTGCCAGCATCACAGCTCCAGAAATCCCTCGCTCGCTGGCGCTGTCATCCCCAGCCAGCAGCGCCATAATTATGATCAACTCTCGTAAGCATGCCCACTTACCGCCGGTCCGGGCGGTGAGCATCACACCGAATTAGCCGAACCCGCCGATGACAACCATGTCCGAGCTCGATCATCATGCACCATGCTCGATGCTCAGACGGCTTCATCGACAGCCAACCTACCCGCCTGCGTCTGCCACGCTGTGCCATGCTCCGTTCCGCTGGTTTGGTCTGCCGTGCACCCAACCTTTGCTCCAAATCCTGGATCCTGGATCCTGAACCGGCAATCACTTCGGTACCAATGCTACAGAACCACCACAACGTGAGCTGGCTTGGTTCTTGGCTCATGAGCAAAACGGCGCCCCGCCGCGCCCCATCCTGCGAACTCCCGCTGGTGCGCCGCCGTCACGGGTTTCACCATCGTCAACGTGGTTATTGTTTCTTATTCCAGAAGTTTGTATGCGACAGCAACTTTGACACTGCCTGCCCGCGATGCGTGGCTCACGGCTGCGAGATCGATATCGGCGCCCGTTCTTGTCCTGGCTCTGTGCACAGACAAGACCAGTCTTACTCACCAATGCGCTGCAGGGTCTTCCAAAACGAGCTTCTTGCATCGTATATCGTTTTCAGAATAGCCATCAGCCCTCGTTGTCGATTCAGGTGTGCTCAGAATAGTCTCACCATCGGGTGCTGCCGACCAGTATAATCCGCCCGGCCGCAGGAGCTGGTTCACGTCTCATCCCGCCCCGGCATTCTAGGCCCGCCCAAAACCGGTCACACCCGTCCTCACCACCGGGTCCGGACTTCCCGTCCCACATTTGTCGTCGTCCGGATCGGGATTCTAGACCGACGCCAGAAACACCAATGTTTGACCATTCAACCGCACTTTGTTTTTCCTCAGCCATGGGGGTTCTAATCGCTTCTACTTTCGCCCCCAACACGTTCACTCTACGTACGTCACGCGAATGTTCATCTCCCGTACTAGACAATTTTCCCACCCTCGTGGAGCCCCCACTAGAACACTTTTCCGCTGCAGGTCTTAGATCCAGCGCCGCTGCAAGCAAGAACGTGTGCCTGGCATGCAACGCCCCCAATTGAGAGGGTTCGCCAATAATTTCTTTTTCCTCACGTCATTAGGCGAGCCCTTCGTTGTTCGGTCGCATACAAATCGCCTGATGCTCCCGACGCCTCACAGCGACCCGCTTGCATATCGATCGCGTTCCAGCCATGTTGATCGGCCGGGTAAGACCGGTAATCCAAAATCGATCTCTCAGTGGTGCGCTTTCGAGTACAAATCGCGGGCACTTGTCGAATTCTTGATTGCGAGCTAGGGATAACCAGAGCTGGACTTGCTGCCGGGCTGGCAATTTGGCGGCGTCAAGTCTGACGTCGCTTCGGGCGCTTGCCACGTGCGGCTCCTCCAGTCACAATGGCATTTGTTGTCATCGATGAAGCGAGACAGCAATTCGATCAACAGATCGACTTCAGCAGCATAAATGTCATCATGTGCCTTGGGCCAGCTGCCAATCGCCGCCAAACGCTCCCAAGGTCCGGGCCATTCAGCATGCTCTGTCGGACTGGCTGCGGATGTAGTATGTGTTCATAGACATTCTGACATAGGCATCGAGATTTAGGACACTGTCGAGCGCATGCCTTGCGACAACACCAAGCCTCCGTCACACGATCTTTCGGCTCCAACGCCCACAACTTGGATCCTCAGTGGTTGGCACTTTTCGATGCCGCTCGATCCTCCTCAACAGAAGACAAGCTTGTACAATACGAGCAGGTTGCGCTTGAGTGGCTGCGGTTTGTTGATTCCGGGTCAGGATATCTCGTCGCCTTCTGCAAGGGTGATTGGCCGTTCTCAGCCGAAATCTCATTGTGGCTGAGGTCGGTGTTCCTCCGAAATCCCGATGAACCATGGGATACGGCTATGCTTGTGGAGAAACCTCAAGCTGGCCAAAAGAAATGCCAAACAGATGTTGCCTCCGGCAAACTTTGCAGCACCATAGCGGGTGTGTTGTCCTGTCTGGGGAAACCTTGCGCCTGAATGCTGTCCCCCCAGAAGTACGGCATGCATTGCGTATACTCAAGGGGGTCGCCTACCTAACAGAGCCAGATCTTTAACCTGATGCAACGCTGTTAGAGATCGGGGTCTTTGATGGAGCAACTCTACAAGGGCCTCAAAGACAGAGTCTCCTGTTGACAGACTGCCATTCCCTTAGCGACGGATCGTTGGTGCTGTTGTTGCCCTGCCTGAGGCAGGGCAGGGGAGGGAGCTGTAGGGACTCAGATGCCCTCCCCCCTATCAGTCTCTAAACTTCAACAGATATTATGCATTCACATTGATTATCCAGGCCAAATTCTCCGGCTCTGCTTTACACTCTATCCCGAAGCACCCCCTCTTAGAACCCAGAAGCTATAAACTGTCCGATCCCAGACTTGAGACCAATTACTGGGTGGCGAAGTTGGACGCCAGCTGTCGTCCTCGTCTGGCGTCTCTTGCCTCTGTGGGCTTGTAGCGTATTCCCATCCCCTCCCAACTAACGTGCACTTCTCCCTCGGCTCGAAGGCTACCGAGCCCCCACCAGAATGCAAAAGAATGGTGAGTACGCAAACCGTCCCCGTCCCCGTCCCTCTTCTTCAGAAGGAAGCTCTACCGTTCGCATGGAAATTTGGCGACACAACGAACTTGCGGCTCATCCGGCCCTTTGAGCTCACGACCGCTGTAACAAGACCCCCTCGCGTACCATAAATTGCCCGTTTCCCCTTTGCCCTGTGCATGCACGAGATCGAAGGCCCATCGTGAGCCATCATTCGCCAGAATTGAGCCCTCTGCCTCTGGTATATATCACCGAGCCCATATCGACAGGAATCCTGAGTTGTAGAAAGGAATTTCACGCTCATGCCGGCGCTTACGGCGGGAAAAAGCAGGTAGCCTACCTTAGGACCCTATTGTTCTTCCTCCCAGGATTTGCGGCTCTCGAAGGCTTGGAAGAGCAAACCTCGGCGGTCTTCGTCTCCCGTCACAGTCTCTCCCATCGTATTCGTACCCCGACGAGTTGGTTGTGTCCCAATGAAGCTTTCGCCAGATGATTTCCTCTCCTGCAAACCGGGCCGACGATCATTACGTTTGAGCAGATCGCTATTGGGCTTTGGCTCTGGCTTGAACAAGCGAGAACATCACTATAAATTTGCTGTAGAATGTTTGTTTAAACCGGTTCCTTGGTATTTATTGTAGTTGTTTACTCGTGGCGATTGACGCTGTTCCAAGACCACGCATCCTGCCATCGGCACCGGGTGATAGTCGACATTGACTATCCACGTTGACGCCGTACCCGCTCGAAACCATTCAGAGACTGGGAAAAGCTTACCACAACTTGACGAATTGGACGTTCACGCTCGCTGTCGACAGCAGTGCGCTGCAAGCATCTTATAAAACCGATCCTTGGCGGCAAGGTTCTGTTTCCCCAACGCCAACAATAGCTCCTGTTGCGAGGCATTCTTTTCCCGCACTGAATTATCAGCAGATCAAGATACCAACAGGCGTTTCCGCAGTCCTGTTCACGTGCATTTATATGGACCAACGCCCGAAGACAACGACTTCCTCCCGTCGTTTTTGGGCTATTTCCATGAGTATCCCGCGGCTCTATCGATACATGGTGTCGTCGCAGCAATAATCTTGCATGTTCCTGCAGAGGGCTCTGTCCGACTCTGTGTAGTAGACCCCGTAGAAGATTTTTTTACAATTGCTGTTCGAATCCTGGACGGCAGTCGGCTCCCTTTGGCAGGCTATCGTGCCGGCTGAGTCCGCCGTTCCCACAGCCGGTGGCCTTTAGAGAATCGCTTTGTTGCTTGACTTTTGGTATAAATTCAAGCACGTCTTCCTCTAAAACCACACAGACACCACAATCAAAGACCCTGAAGACATTAATGGTTCTCGCTGTGAGCCTACCTACCCAACATGCGGGGGCGACTTGCCGACGAGGTAGGTTCTGACGGCCGGCTTGCTGAACGCACTCCCCGCATCTCCCTCACCGTTTGGCTCTATCTGCTTCTTATTCGGCACTGTTCAATGACTTCTGCAAGCGAGCGAGAAAAGAAGCTATGCGGAGAGCAGCGGACTTCGGGCAGTCACGTTGGCTGTAGCTGCACAATCTGATCTCATGAAAACCATTGAGTACCAGTCTCATTTGTCAAATCTTCCTCCTAGATATTCCAGGTCTTTTATGAACTGTGTTCGAGTCCGGCTCTGACTCCGACGGAGTAGAATGACCTTGGAACGCTCCCTAGGTCGGGTCGACCCAGCGATTGAAGCTGGGCTGCTACACCAAGGCGCCCAAATTACGCCTTATGGGAGTTTTCCCTGGCCTAGCCGCCTTTCACAAGTGCTTAAAGAGATTTTTAACAATGCTATAAATAGGCTTTCTTCTGCGACTGAGTGATGCTCGGCAATATGATCAGTAGTAGTAGATGCTTGATTGGATCAAGGTGAAGGATACTACCACTCTGGATTCTGGCCACCATGACATGCGTTTGCACTGGATTGATTCACTCCAACGCACGTTGCTTGATTATACTCGGCTGTGTGGTCGTCTTTGATCATCGTCTCTTGTCGACTATCCCGATGTGTATCCCAGCCCACCGTTAAGCAAACTGTTGGCTGCGAAGGTTGACTGTTTCCGGCCGCACATCTACCTTCTACGATTCGTATATAATGACCTTGCATCTTTCGGAAGACTTGGTGGGCGATGTGGTGATTTCTGTCGAGCCATTGGATATTCCAACGCCCATCTTATAAATCCCCGGGCCAGTCGCTTCACTTATTTTGGATAGGAGAGAATGAAGACGATGAACGAGGTTCAGGTAATAATCACGAGACAACATAAGATCGCGTTTCGAAGGCAATGATATGAGGCGAGTTAGCATCAACGGCTAATCCTTACCGGTTTCCTCGGGACGACGAAGTCTGCTCTGCGAATCCTGCCGCCCTTGTTCACCTCTCACATCGTTGTCGAACTCTGAGTTATCCCACCACCAAGCATCTTTCCATGCCCTCGTCAGGCACACATCTCTCACCTGAAGGTAAGTGTGTGGCAGCTTCAAGAACTTACCATATTAAATTATCAACTACTGCCACTAGGTTTCGGGAACATAAAGGAGTTACTTCTGTTCATTATTTCTCCTTCTTTCTTTTAATAATGTTAAGGCGTTGGTTGTGAGTGCCGGTGTAGGCTAGTCAGCTGAAGCAGCCTTATGTTGACGCTCATTTAACAACTTTCGGCGACTATCTAATACTTCAAGTCCTCTCTCCCATCACCTCTTTCTATGGTTTATTCTTCTATTTAGCTGCTACTTGAAGCTCAGTCGCACTATGCATCATGTAATAGGAAGGGGTTGCACGAACTACTAGCTCTGCGAGGATTCCCTGGTTCTCCATAACGACTAAGAATAATGACTCAGCTATTTTAACCAGTCGTCATTGCCTGCGCGAGAAGCTGTTTGATGCCTTGATCACCCATACTTATACTGGAGGGCTTTGGCGGCTGAGTTGAAGTAGCCTGGGTGTCAATGTTGACCAACACGAAGTGAACGACTGTACAACGCTGTGCGCCATGCTGTCCGTTGGCTTTATTGATGTTTCTATAAAACCGAAGCGCCGCGCTGCTCTTTCACTACTTCTCCAGAATATTCTCCTTCCAGTGTCTACTTGCTTGAGACATCTTTCTGACACTGGTGAATGCCTCTGTCGTGAGACCTGAAGTCATACCTTTCCATGATTCTTCATCACGCAATACGTGCCACCGCCTTTCATCTTCCTTGACGTATACGACTCCGTATTACAGCAAGCACTCTTCCACATCGGTGGCAAATCTATCATTCAGTCGCAAAACGGATTTCGCTCTAGATTAGAGACCAGCATTTGGTCCACAACGAGACAGGTTATCGATCAAATGCCGTGGCTTCCTGAGGAAAGGAAGAGTCTTCACACTTATCACCATTTTATACCAAGCGAGACGATCTAACATCAATCGGGCTCTTATATACGTTGGTGCTGGACTAGTATTTAATTACTGGTTAATGCTGCTGCTAACAG
The DNA here is from genome assembly GCA_025328345.1 of Colletotrichum sp. SAR11_59. Lineage (NCBI taxonomy): Eukaryota > Fungi > Ascomycota > Sordariomycetes > Glomerellales > Glomerellaceae > Colletotrichum > Colletotrichum sp. SAR11_59. The sequence goes on from JAKMXC010000226.1 coordinate 71,093, forward strand.
CCCGGCCAATGGAGTCGCTGGCTCCGAACGAGAAATAGCAGCGGGAAAATACATGCCGATGACGAGACACCTGTAGTCTAACCGGTCTGGATTCAGTAACTACCGCCTTCTTCCAAAGTCTTCCCGCATTTATTCGCTAACATAACCAAGAGTATATGCGTGGAGTCCACATAGTTGAACTGAGTTTAGAAGAGTTGAAGGTCACATTCGTCGCCATGAGGGTTGAGAACATCAAGGGCGCAGGGCACACGTGGTTAGTACAGATGTCTGGGCCGTTTTTATGTATTTGTTGACCAGTCTCGGTGGTGCTATCACGAAATATTCTGGTATTTATAGTAGAATGAACTGAAAAGCCCCTCAACGATAGAGAAGACACATCCGCAGGGTCACGACAAAGTTGCTAAACCGCACAATATATAACACGGAGATGATCTCCCAAGCCCTTTGAAAGCAAACAAATCAAGGTTTCGGCGTCCATGTTTCCAGATGACCGTGTCATCATAAGGGTCAATGCCACGGAACGTCCACGGATGCTTCGCAATTCCCGACGTAAGTTGGCATGCGAAACCTGGATACCGACGATGGCATGCATCTCTTGTGCTCTTCTTCGTCATTCTAGTATTCCGAATGACATAGTTCAGTCACGGAGAAGACGTATTGCTTCTACTCTGACAGTCAAGGATCGTTACTATAGTCGCTAGAGTCTTGACGGAGACTCTTCGTCTCACCTGCGATACTCGCGCAGATCACTCAGAGGAAACAATAACAGCATTTGAGTCATTTAATTTAGATACTTCCATCACTTTTATAGTCTGCTTCAAAATACAGGTCGACGCATTAACTCTTCGTCCTCTCCTAGCTCGTTCTGCATTGTCTGCATTGGCTCGGTAAACGGCTTTACTGAGACTCGCCATATTGATAGTATTCAAGTTAGAGTATTTGGCTTGAATAGTTCGGTAACCTAGGCGAAGGACAGGGACTGTTCGCAACGCAGTGACTTATGCTACAATGTCCAAACGAGAGTGTTGATGTCCTCGGAATACTGAATTTTCAAGGGAAAACCAGAACCTTTAGGACAGACAACAAGGTAGCGCTATGTTAGCATAATCACAATGCAGAGGAGGTGTTATAGACGCATCACAAGCCGCAGGATTTCTACAGTCATCAATGTTATGTGATTCTCAACGATAAAAAACGACCAGGTTGTTGCAAAATTCTCCTTTTCACTTGACAATGAGCCGAGATGCGTTCACGATGGCCTTCCACTTGAAAACAGCAGGACATCATATCTCTCTATTCATCACTTAAGGGGTCCAGAGTACGAATCACTCTGGAACATGTCGATACCTGCACCCCGCCCGCCTTCATGTTGCAAGTATACAGATTAGGTAGAGAATAATACGCCAAAGCTGAAGACTAACAATGTGACTGTGACTTAATATCGGTAACCAAGGCTTGACGAGAGTCAGAGCTGACTACCCTAATGGTTTCTCGCGTGAGGCATCGTCTGACGTTGAACGCATCTCATGCAGACACGTGATTTTCTGCCGCGGAGAGAGACTTGACGGATATTTCCATGTAGGTTTATATCCAACGTATTCTCCGTCCCCTGGCCAAAGGTCCGTTCCAACACGGCTGGCATCCGAGTCGGTGGCCGTTGACAGCAGCCGTGAACTGGGATCTTCCGACTCTCCGCACCTAGGGGCTCTTCCAAGACGGCGAGACACCAAGGAAGTCAAATTGATAAGAAGGCACGGAAAGCTTCGAAGTATTGCTCTTTTCCAATGTTGCTTTAGCATAAGCCTTGGTTTTTACATTATGAAGTTCGATCGGGATCGGCGGAGGGCTGGGCCTTCTAGACGGATCAGAACGTTGCGTAGATTGAAGGTTGCTCATTGTTCGTCAAAGTCCATGAGTTATACGCGATAGAAATACACCATTGCCAATCATTCTAGCACGCTAGGATTGGTTGGTTGTGGGAGCTTTGGATGATTGGCCGGGTTAAGGTAGCAATGACCAAAGTGCGCTCACTACTGTAACCTTGTAATCTGGCAATCACCTGGATGAATTGCGGGGAGTCGTGCGGATGCCTGATTGCTCTGAAGTGACTCTTTCCCTTTATAGGTGTGTAGATGTGGAGGGTCAGCTAAAGTCTACAGCTCGTTCAGAGATTTCGGACATGAACGTGGAGGCCAATAACGGTTCAAACCTCATTACCACTACGATAAAAGGCGGAGGAACGCCTGAGAGAAGGTTTCGCTCAAAGCCAACAAGATGAGTGAAGGGTCGTATGGCATTTGTCAGTGGCCAGAGCCGTGATCAGGGCCATACGTCCTAACCCCCTTACAAAGAATCCATTCCGGGCATGGACTGGGTGCCTTAGACGTCTTCGTCCAGCACTGTTGAGATGTCATTCGCTCAAGTATTCCATCAGCGTTTATCCTATCACGCGCATCTTCCATTCAATGCTGGCAGGTTGCAAGTCGGTATTATATTGAGTGCTCGAGACGGTCAAGTCGTCACAGAGGCTTGCGATTGTCGAACACGTCGGAGTTCATCAGCCGAATTGGCATGCCACCTGGAATAACGGAAAAGAGATCGTATTTATACCGCTTCAGAATCTCCTTGACACCCTACAGCACATGTCAAAACGCCTTATTCCTCAAAAACGGTGGGTATTCATTCAAGTATCCCGAGTCTCTAACTCGACTGCCTTCACACCAGATATCTGACTGCCATAACCTCTGCCGACATCAACTTTGCTCGTAATCATCATTATGAATGTCAAAGAGCCTCAGAAAACAAGACCCAAGCCATGGTACGCATCATCGCCCTTCCCCTCATGCAAACCCACCATCCCTCAGCGCTGACCGCCCTTAGCCTGTGCCGCCGCGTCGCGATTGATAGCCTCCTCGCCAAGGACCTTGCTCGCAGCCATGAACCTATCCCTCATCAGCATCGAGCTCTGCATAGCTTCGCGCTCATCCGTAGCGCTTCCCGCCTCAACATCTCCTGCTCTCTGCCCCAGCAGATCGAACAGAGACATCCATCACCCAGCAAAGTGCTTGAAAGAAGGGCGATATACTCACATGCCGCCGTGCCACGCACCCAGCCCCCGCATACTCTCCGCCTGCACGCTCGTCATACGAACCAGGTTCTCCGTGTCCGCAAGGTTAGCAGACAGCTGAGCCAGCTGCGAATGGAGATGTGTCTGGCGTTCGTCAGTCAGCGTCGTACATCCCTCCATTATCCCCGATTCATCAGGGGTAGGACCGCAAACTCACTAGCTGCCTCGACTTGACCGCGCCGCCCGAGCTCGCCGAGATGGACGGTCTCGTCGTGTGCATGTTGAGACTTCGTGTCGAAGCCATCTTGTGTTTCTCTTGCGTCTCAGCCTTTCAGGGGCTCTGGTTCTTATGGTGTTCTGGTGGCACCGTGGGTTTTTGTCTTGCTGAAGGCATCAATTAGTAAACCATTCACACCGTGAAAACTACCTCTCCAAGCGTATCGCCAATATCCCGTTCCGACGTCGCCAGATTCATACACACAAAGTCCGTCACGCCGCATGAAATCCCGGTGTCCCAAACAAAACAATGCAAAAGTGGGGGAGGGGTAAAACACCACACATCGCCATCGCCATACCATCAACTCACCTCAAAAAACGAAAGGCACCGCGTCAATATCGCGTCTCGCGTTCCGCGTCTTCTCAAATCGATAGAAGAACTCCTGACGTCAGTCGATATGCCGTCGCGCCGTGATGTCGTCCAAACAGACTCTCTTAATAAACAATCTCATGCAGTTCAGGAAACAAACACTCAACCAGCGGTTGCACCGCCTCCCCCCAAAAGAAGTGGATCCCGTAAACAAAACACCACCCGACACTGAATCGGATCCCGCCTGCCGCGCCGCCCGTCCGTGCAGCCTGCCAATCCCCGTCACCAGCTGTCCACCTACCTCCCATGATGACATCCAGGTACGTACCCGCAGAGAGTCAGGCAACATGCCTGAACCGCACACAACCACACTCACAAGCCAGCAACAACCTTTCCCCAGTCGGCCCTTCCACCAGACGACACGCATAAATAATGGCCTACATATCTGACATGCGGAAAAAACCAAGCAACGCGTTCGAATGATTTGCTGATGGATGGTAGCACTACATGCTCCCACGCCCAAGGCTGGACCAAAACAAGGGGTCCAGTTCGCACGGATGGGTTCCTCCTGTCTCGACTTCAGATGGCAGCCGCAATGCATGCATCGCCTCCAATATCTGAAAGTCACAGGAGGAATGTAGACATCCAGTCAGGCAGGCGCAGCAGGGCTAGCTGCTTAATAGGGAAAATAGATTGATCCTCGGCCAAGCTCAACCCGTGTTGCCAGTGTCTCATCCAACCCGCGCCCGAGTTTGGCTTGTGAGAAAGGAACGTCCTCGCGAAACTGCAGATCTGCGTCATAGTCTGCTTTTTCACAAGCCACGGTCCGAGCCACAAAAGGGGCTTTCCAACACGCCTTTCACATCGTCACCCACAGTCTGAAGTCATTGAAAATACTGCTTTGAGTCTGACTTTCCATTGCGCTCAAGCTGAACGCCTAAAGGAGCTGCCTACATGCCGTGCCCCTCGAACTTTTCTAATTCCACCTCTTCCAGACGGAGCCTCCATCCACCCTCCGTCGCCATCCTCGTCAGCGGGAAACTAAATATTACGAAACCAAAGCCAAAATTCCCCTTCGCAGAGAGGCTCCGGCCTGGGCATGCCACCCTTTCTCTCTCAGCCATGCAATAATCTTCCCATCTTTGTATTGCCGGATCAAAACCCCTCCGGCCCTGTCTATGCTCGTTACTTGTGATCTCAACCGGCCGCTCCCGTGGTTTGCCCTCAGAGAGGCCTTCCCCCCAAAAGAAAATTTCGTCGTGAAGGACAGACACAAAAGAAAAAATAGCCTGGACAGGCGTTCCGTTTTATACACATCCAACTTCCCACGTCGCCCATCATGGCCCAAGGAACGAACGCAAGACATTCGTCGCCGCCGTAAGGTTTCGGTATGAATCAACTTTTGAAGACCGGCCATGTCCGTCACTTCGCAAATCAGAACCCATCCAGACGCCCGCCGTCGTGACGTAATCATCTGTTTCCAAACCCAACAGCGGTTCCTCGAAACCGAGCTGAAGAAGTCGTCCACGCCAATGCTGCTATTACCAGAAGTTGAAAATCTGTTCCCATCGCCACAATGCCGTATGTATGTACTGGACTATGGTCCATTCGATAAAGGAAAAAGGTCGTCGAATTAGCTATGTGTTTTGTCGCGAAGAATAGACCAAGACCCTGTCTAAACGTTTCGTGTCGTTATCGTGTTGCCGTGGGACGAGGTGGGAAGTTGGGAGGTGTGCTCGTAGGATCAGGGTAGTATGATTCCCATAGTCAGCAAGCGTGCCGGATGAAGGAGACGTCTCGTCGTGTTCGTGTCGGGTCGCAGGTGTGCCGTACATGTCAATGCCGTTCCGTGTCGCCGGCTCGGCGTCGTCGCTTCGATGTAGTGAAGCAGCCAGACGCTTGGATTTACCGCACTCCTATGGGCGGGCGCGCTCCAAGACTACTCTGGCTGCTGTGGGCTGAGGGCTCAGTGTCTGGTTGAGATTCACCACTGCCCGCGCTGGCGCTCGCACTACCAGTCAGACTTCTCACGTTCTTCTGCTTGGGTGGAAGGAGGCCGCTCACCCCGACATGTTGCTCAACCTGCTGTGGCGCGACTGCGTTACCATGGCCGGGAGGGTATCGGGGCACGGGTTGACGGACACCGTCAGGAGGCGATGGCCGGCCGTTCATGGAAGGGCCGCCATAACCGTTCGGCGGCGAAGGTCTACCGCTGCCACCCCGAATCGAAGGGCTGTACGGGTTTCCCGGGGACTGACTAGCTCGTCGAGGAAAAGCTCCGTTCATGCCCATCTGCATCGGTCCTCCCATCTGCATTTCGTCCAAGCGTGAAGCCGTCAGCGAGTTCGCTCTGGATCCCGCGTGCATGGCGCCTCGATCGACTGCGCCGTAACGGTTTGACGTCATGGACAGGAGGGGGTCGTCCAAGATGTTCTCGTTCATGGGAGGCATGTTAGCGATCTGGCTGGATCGATTGCGGCCGAAGTTCGGGCGAAATCTCGAGTTTCGAACAGGGGGCGCTGCAGAATCATAAATCTCATTCTTGTGATATTGGGCACGGTTGGGAGGAGGGGGTGCTTGTTTCCGGTTCTTCCTTGATGTGACGCTCATCATATCGAAATTCTCAGGGTCGATCATGGGAGGCGGGGGTCCAGACATGGGGTCGAAGTAGTCGTCGTCATCGTCCTCATCATCAAATGCCTGCGCGCTGTTGCGCATTGGGTGAGGTCCTGGGTGAGGGCCTCTTCTGGGAGGCGGCCCCCTCGATCTCATCCGCATCTCTCGCTCCCTCATCGCCAGCTCTCTCTGGCGCAACTCCAACTCTCGTTCACGCAGGGTCAAGTCAGAACCATCCGGGCCGGGAACGTAGCCAGGCTCGCCACCCTCGGGAATATCGTCGTACAGCATGAGGTGAGAGAACTCCTCCAATTCATTTCCTTCCAGCGATCCTCGCCTGGATGCTGCTCGAGATCCAGGGCCGGGCGGGCCACGGGGGTAGCCGTTCGGGGGGCCTCCGTTCATAGGCGGTCGGCGCATGCCCGGGGGCGGGGGCCCCAAGTTGGACGAGTTCCTCGGGCGGGGACCACGAGGAGGCATGCCGTTGCCGTTCATCGGGCGCGCGCCGTTCTGTGTGGACATTCTCGGCGCCGGTGACTGGGAGGTGGGAGATCCCGGGGCTCCCATGCCATCGACAGGCTTGGGCGGCCTCTGGCGGTTGACGATATTCAGGTTGTGCAGAACAGCGTAGAGTGTTTCGATACGCGGAACGGGAATGCGGGCTTCTTTGGCCAATTTGATCGGGGAACCAAGATACGTCTCGACCTCCATCGGGCGTCTCGCGATATAATCCTGCCACATGATGCTCTCGGTAGGCGTGGGCTTCGTCATTTCGTCGATTGTCTTCTGCTTGAAATCGGGTGCGAATTTGCAACCGTGCGCCGTCGCAAGAGCGAACAGTTCATCGATTACGTCGTTCACCAGGTCCCTGACGCCAATCTTCTCGAGCAGCTGGGTGTGGTTTGCTGTCTCGAATATCACACTCGCAGGGTGGAATGCAATTGGACTAGGGATTTGTCAGTAAATGATTGGCGCCCATGTCCCCAGGGGTGCTTACCCAATGACCCTCTCGTACTGCTGTTGGCGAATATTCTGAGAAACCTTGCAGTCAACCTGGCCCGTTGTCAATGTCATGGCAAGCGCCTGAGCCATGTCCTCCTGAATCGCCGGCGGGATGTTATCATTCTTGCTAGAGGGTCCGACCCAAATTTCAGTAGATCCCTTGTGCTCGAATTCGCTCTGGCCAAGCTGAGAAAGCTCAGCGTTGGAAACAAGCGACAGGACGACATTGGTGGGGAATCGTTCTTCAATAGCGGCTTCCACACCGAGTGTATGAGTCGTGTTGACCAGGATGCACGTGTGCTGGGGAGTAACAACAGCATCGATGACGGCGGCGAGGTCGTAGACGTCGGGCAGGGCCTTGATGCACAGAATCACATAATCGAATGGACCGACGGTGTTGGCGGCTTCTTCGGGAACGCGGACGACTACAAGCCCGCGTTAGCAAGTGTTTTCCTGTGACTTTTTGGAAATACTGGAGGTTGCTTACCATGTCGAGGCTTGAAGCGTTCGTTGCCAAAGACGGGTGACCTGCAGTCCCTTGATTAGACGCTGCGCGGAAGGCTCGGCAGGGAGCAAAACGTACTTGAACGAGATGCCATATTGCGCAACATGATCATATCCGGACTTCCACACGAGTGTAACGTCGCAGGCATTGGTGGCCTGTAATCTCCATGACAAGAAGGCAGAAACTGGATTTCCTCCCACTGAACACACGCTCATTAGCTCACTGCTGGTGTTTTCTTCGGCCATGGCGAATCGCGTTCGACACGATGCACGAGCACCGGTGCCTGAAGCGAGGGAGAAAAAAAAAAGAGAGGGGTGGTAAGGAAAAAAACGAGTGTGGTTTTGGGGTTCAGGACGGGAAAGGTGTAATGGGGGGAGGGAAAGCCGGGCTGACGGGTAGAGATAAAGGGACACAAAATTCCGATCCACACGGTCGCACCGATGGAAGAAGAAGCAATTATTGGAGCGGGCGGGAAGAGTTGAAGCCAGGGAAATGGACGCACCTGAGAGGATCTTGAGCCGGGGCGTCATGGGTGCCATGATGGGCCCAAATGTGGATTAGCTGGTGGGCTGGCCAAGTGGTCGCCTGTTGTACCCTCTGTACACCACTCTCTCACGACAACGCAGCGCAAGCCGACGTCGTGAGCCTTGTGCAACGGATGGCGTATGGAACAGCCGCCGGATGTGGCTTTCGTTCGATGGTTCGCCAGCAACGAGATATGGCTGGTGCAATAGCGTGCCGTCAAAGTATCGCCGACACAGTTCGCAATTCGTTTCTTCTTTAGTTGTTCGAAATCCCCTACTGAGCGGCAGCAGGTCGGCAGGTGGGCGCGTTGGTGGGTTCGATAGGCCTCAGACCCAGACCCATTCGATTATGGGACAAGCGTATCGAGGCGGGTTTGGGGTGACGGGGAGATGAAGCGATTCGACGACCGATAGACTCTCTTTCTTCCTTCTCGTAGTCTATGGTAGCGCCAAAGACGAGGTAGACCGAGGCGTTTTTTTGTGTGTGTTTTGTCAACACAACAGAATTAACGAACGTGACGCCTGGAATGGCTAGTCGAAGTCGTGGCGGGCCTGTCGAGCTGATGAAGGTGGGCTAACAGAATAAGGCCCGTTCGAAATGGGGGAAAGGGCGAGGCAATGCAGATGCAGCTGGTACGCGAAGCAAGAGCTGAAGCAGGCGCAGACGCGAAAGCACACACAAGAACGGGTAGCTAGGTAGGTAGGTACTAGGTCGAGAGAGGCTGCTGGGGAAGGAATCTGCAAAGCAACGAGAGGACTGCCTATGTAACGAACGGATGGTTGACCAAGAGCGTGTCGTGTTTCGAAGACTGGTCGGCCTGGGGGAGGACAGCGAACGGGGGGCGTGATCGTCGAAGGAGGTGACGAGGTTTAGGATTACAAGAGGGCCAAAAAAGGAGACCGGGGGGTGAATGTGTGTTGTCTGGCGTTTCGTAGGACAACACTTTTTTTTTTGGTTCACTCGTGCGAAAAACAACGAGGAATTGGGGTGGGAAGAGAGATCAGAGGAAGGGGGGAAAGGACGGGATGATGGCAGAAGGAGGGTGAGCCAAGGTGGTGGAGAGCGGCAATGGCTGGACGAGGCGTGTAAGGTGAGGTAAGGTCAGGTCAGGACAGGTCAGGCCCGGCGCAGGGTGTGAGAGAGGTACGCGGGTAAGGTAGGTAGGCAAAGTACCTTTTAGCGTGTCGTAAGGTGAAGGAGGTACTTTGGGCGTGCAGACTGCGGGCAGTTAGGTACGGCAAGGCAAGGCAAGGCAGGTCGGCTGCAGAGTGTTCCCCCTCCCCTATGTAGGTGCTGTAAGGCAGGGCAGGTACTTGCTACTTGCTGGGATGGACGTGAGATTTGCAAGCTGGCAGCGGGGATTGGGGACTGGGAATTGTGTGCGCCGCCTTCGCCTTACGTGGAAGAGTGGATGAGGATGAGGTGGTGTGCGAGGTGTGAGGTGGTGTGTTTCGGGGAAAGACACCTACCTCTATGGATGTGAGGTCTGGTCGGGCAGTACGAAGTGCGGATTGCGCCTGGCGATAGGACGGCCTGGGGGGATTAAAAGTGAAAAGCCACGCGGTAACGACCCGAAAGACGATGTGGTGACTGGACGAGTGCAAGAAGACACTCCTGGAGGCCCAGCGTCTGCGTCTGCGGAAGGCGGGCACGAGAGACGACGACAGGGGGCGGGGCAGGGTGGCCGGCCGTGGAGCGAGGACGTACTCCAACCTTACCTTAGGCGCCGCCGGGGAGGTACACGACGGAACTCTGGGCTCAGCACATGGACAGGCAACAGCAGGTAAGGGTCCGGCGGGTATTCGGGGAGGTAAAGTGAAAGTCGGACGTGGAAGGAGCAGATGGGACATATCCGCGACGAGGATACCTCAGAACAGGACTGGACACACCCTGCCTCGGCCACCTATCCAGACAGTGAATGGGCGACTGACTACCTGCTGGGTGACTAGGCGGACATGCAAACAAGACAGGAGAATGGGATATGGACTGGAACAGACTGGACTGGACTAGACTAGAAGGTTGGGATGGATGGGTGAATGGATGGCCATCAGATCGGAGTGAGTGGGTTGCCCTCCTAGTGTAGCCGCAGAAAAGAGGTACACTGCGGCGTGCGTATGTACATGCTTCCGGGCTGCTTAGATGGGGATTGATGCACAGGTTTCCATGGACTATTTGCATCCTACATACTAGATGCCGATGCGGATACACATTCGGCACCCTTTTCTTCGACTTGTATGTTCCAAATGGTGCGCCTTTTCTCGTTCCTCCAAAACTGCGTTTGCGGCCTCTCCAATGTAGAGGATACATGCCATTTGGATGCTGGGCATCAGTCTGCAAATACGCTTGCTTCCTTGCGGTTTTTTTTTTTTTTTTTTTTTTTTTTCAATCACAAGGAACCTGTTGCCATTTTGTAGTTTTTCGGGGTTGGCGTTTTTAGGTGGGGGGGGTGGGAATCGGGGA